>CM072155.1:3265656-3333852 GCA_036850595.1 Rhyacichthys aspro | reverse complement strand
TAGAGAGAGATTGACTGTAACAAAAGAAGTAACAGTGCATTTTGTATTTTATAACAATCAACACATTTGTCTGTGTCCTTTTGACCTGGAAATTATAAGTATTTAGAGTAGTAAATGCAATTCTGTGATACTGTCATATCGTAATATAATACAATCACAATCTCATACATCCTATTGCTCCTTAGAAGTATATATATAGCTTTTAATGAAAGGCAGAAGTAGTCAATAGTGAAAATTAGGGCCTCACAATATATCACAAAGTTATCACTATTGCAGTATGAGCAATCATGATGTCTATATTGTAATAAACTACATGTATCACAATAAAATAAAGTCACAGGCATTTACTCGTTGCCTTTCAAAAAAATTGTCCAATCCGAACCATAAAAACAATCTATGGTGTGACCAAACCAAATGTTCCCAAAATTATGGTTTGGTTCTAACTGAGTTTTTGTTTAGTTTTGACCACTGAAAGTTACTTCTGAGCTTTGTGTTTCTCTGTAATAGCATTTTCACTATTTCAAAGGGAGAGCTGAAATATTACTGGTCATATCGTTATCGCAATATACAACATAGTTATCTCATGTTGTCCTGATATAGTGCTGCCCTAGTGAAAAATTGAAAAAATATAGATGATGGAGAGGAAAATGTAAAAATGAAAAAGGAGCGCTGACCAAGTTCTGATATAACCCAGTCTCGGTGTATAGGACTGCATCCTGTGTGACAGTCATTTCCATAGAGATGCATGACAATACAACTGGTGAATTTGTGTTTTATTGACTTACAGTCCAGTAGGATACTGACAGACTTATGCATCTCTTGATCACTCATCTCTACAAATGGGTACCATACCATCTTTACCTCATCACCTTTAAATAATGATGAGAGCTTGTCACACACTCTGGTAAACACCTCTTGTAGTCTTTCAACTGCTTTGGAGTATTATTCACAATATTATATTTAGCTCATGCCCTTTGAGTGAGGCTATTGTCATCATGGACGGGACTACTGACATCAAGTTTTCCCTTTAATTTGTCACCTGTCTCTGTCTCCCAAGTGACTATGTTAGGATCATGATCATTATCATTTCTCAACAACATGGCATGCTTAGGATTAGGATAAGAGGATGTAGTGGATGGCATTACTGATTATTGATTCAGAAAATAAAGACCTAACCCCTTAATATCTCAAATCAGAGCGTTGGTAATGCTCAAAGTAGAGCAAATTCTAAAGTCTGACTTTTCTAGTTCACTATCAGAGACAGAGCCACAGTAATGCGCATACTGCGTAGGCTACACTGCTTTCACAACCAGAGCAGACGAAAAGGACGTCGTGAATGGCATCTCCCCACGTCCCTTAGTCCTCCTAAACACTGCACTTCAGGGCTATAAAATATTTCTAGAATCTGTGTGTTTTCTAGGACAATATTAACCACACGCTGGATATTTATGGATCTAAAAGCGCGGACACCATGACTATGCATTTGGCAATGTCAAAGGAAAACAGAGTGAGCAAACAGAGAGCAGCGAGAAAACTTGGTGCTGAAGTCCCAATTACACATGAATGGGTAATAAAACTGCGCAACTCACAGGTGCTGGCAGTTAGTAAGGGGACTATAATGGTCGTGACATGCTAATAGCGGTCTAAGAATTAATCAAATATGAAATAATGAAGGCAGCACAGAACAGCAATATGTAACACAACATTGCGAGCATAATACCAGTTAATAGTTACTCTGGGGGTCTAACAATTAGCCAACTTCTTATTGTATAAACTACAAGGTTACATATGTCCGCTATAGTCCCACAACAAGGTAGTTTAGCAATAAATGTACCAGCAAAACTACAAAAGCTAGCATAAAGTGGTAATGTTTTATCTTTACCGCATACAGTGCTCGAGACAGCTCCGTTCGCTCGCGCTGTAAAATGATTGGCCACGCGGTGCTCATCCCCGTCCTCGCGGTCATAACTTACCTGGTGTCGCGAGGGAAGCAGCGTTCAGAGCCTGTTCCAACACTGTTCCGTCCAAAACTGCCGCTGGAGAAGCCTGTGTGTTGCTCGCTGCTCCACACAATTGAAATGCAGGCATGTATTTGGGCTTTGGTATGCACCACAGGCACAGTGCCGCTGCCTCTAAACTGGGGCCCCTCCTAAAACGAGCGGACTTGACCGCTGCTCCCGCCTACAAGGTGCCCACAGAGAAGCTGACCGGTCAGATCAATACGCCATTCTGGGACAAAAACATAGTCCACTTGCGAAAAAGCTGTTGTGGAAATTTCTGTCGCTAAGTCTTATTCTTAATCAAACACTATCTCACCAAGCTAGGATGCTGTCATGAATATGCAGTGGATGTCTTTTTTTTTTTTTTTTTTAAGTATCCCAAAATAATCTGCAGAGGCGTTTCTAGAAATTTTGGGCTCCAGGCAAAATGGGGGCTGTGATACACTTTAAACTTAAAGACATGTAAGCTAATATGAATCACAAATACAACAAGCATTCCATAAAAAGTTTGATATTTCAAAAAATTATCATGAGTTTATGTTTGTTCTCATACACAAATTGATTATAATTCAAGTTCAAATAATTTATGGTTTAACCATTTAGTGAAAAATAATTATTAACATGCCTAATGTGCCTTAGTTTAATGTACCTGTATATTAGGGGTCCCTGTTTACTTAGTGCTTGGAGCCCTTACAGTGTCTTGAAACATCTATGAGAGCAAACTGTCAAGTAAATAAGTCAATACCTTGTTTTAATAAGATATACACTGTCTTACTTGCAATCTATCAACATCCATCTACACTTTTAGTAACTTGAATCCTTTTAGCATTATTGCATCTTTCTTATTTCTTGTTTTTTTGGTACCTTTAATGTTGCTTAGTTGTCTTTCTCGCAAATTCTTCATGACTGGATGGAAGAAACCAACCCCCAACTCACCTTAAGCCTGTAGCACTGCACTGCAACTGATGCCTCTGCATGTGAACATAACTTCAAAAACACTAGTTATCATTCTGACAGTCTTCTTGCTTTACTCAGTTTATGCAACCATACACCCCACAAGTAATGGTTTTAAAGTGGCATTTTAATACAAAAGGAAAAATGTCATGAATGGGCAGAGGATTGTTCAAGAATTAAATAGGACAGTCTAAATTGTAGAATCCTGTTGTTGTTGTGTGCAGTCTATTGTGTGGGTGGATTTAGCGTCCCCCTCTCCACGCTCCTCCACCTCTTTTGTTTTTTCCTCCTCCTCCTCCTCCTCCTCCTCCTCCTCCTCCTCCTCCAGGACCACCTTTCACTTTCTTCCTCACGCCGCTTGCTTGCTCTGTGTCGTCTTCATCTCCGTCGCCTCCTCTGGGTCTTTTGCGTTTCTCGCCTTGCTCCTTCATTTCCTGGAGAAAATATACTGTGTCAGCTGTTTTTGATCAAGATTAGAATCGTTCACATAAAACTTCCGTATTCATGTAATGGGCATTGAAACTCTTAAAGTCAGGAGACACATTGAATGAAATAATATACAGAAATACAAGGCTCTACTAACTTCTACTCATCAAAGCAGGAGCTAAATCAGTATTAAAAACCTAACCAGGACTAAATCAAGACTAAACAGGTCTAAACAAGGACTGTATTTAGATGCAGCACTGTTTAATTTAATGCTGATTTTGAGGCAAAAAGTAAATGTCCATTATTTAGAAGCTAGTCTTTGCAGTTCGGTAGTATTTTGATTATAATATGGCGATATATTGTGCAGAGTTTAAAAAAAGAGGAGAGACAATAGCAATGGTAAGCAAATGGAGGCTGTCATTTTAGTGAAGAGTAAATGTCGTGAGGTGAATATGGAGAGCCTATATCCAATTTTAAAAATAACAGACTCAGATAAAGTTTGGGTTCCAGAATAAAACCTCACAAAGAGGTAGGAAGGAACTGAAAACACAGACTTTGCCTCTTTTCTGATTTTCTCAAAACTGGAGCCCAGGAAAACAGTTCTCAATTGTATTTTGACAAATAAAAAAGTCTGGAAAGCACAAAGCTAGCGAGAAGTGTTAACAGCCAACTAAAATACCTCTATTTTAAAAAGGTGATCACACTGGAGAAACATCTTACCAGTCGGGCAAATCTTTGTGCCTCACTGACTCTCTCCACGAGCATCATCACCTCCTCTTCTTGGGTTGGGAATGCAGGGAGTTTCTTTCCAATCAGACTCTCAATTCGCTGGAAGAGCTCTACGTCATATCTAGGACAAAAGGATCATTCAGTTAGATGCAGGAAGTCATTAAACACAATAACATTATAAAAACAAGATATAGCTTACTGTGTAACAAAAGTAATGGATTTTCCAGCGCGCCCTGCTCTGGCCGTTCGTCCCACTCTGTGGATATAGTCCTGCGAGCCAAGATGTATCCAAAGTCAGTTCATCTTTCATTTCATTAATTTCCTAGCACAAGTTTGGATATGAGCTCCAGGTACCTTCGAGTGGGTGGGTATGTCGTAGTTAATGACGCAGTCCACGTGAGGAATGTCCAGCCCTCGAGATGCCACGTCCGTTGCCAGAAGCACAGAGCGAGACTTCGACTTGAACTTGTTTAATGCTCCTAAGCGTTTATTCTGAGAGAAAAAGGTTGCATAAATAGGATTAACAGTTTACAAAAATGACTGTAAAACAAAACAGAAAAAAATGACATCCAAAAGAGGGAACAGTGGCAGGTGTGCTGATGGTTACCTGACTCATCTGTCCATGCAGAGGAATAGCGGTGATGCCCAGATTCCTTAACAACAGCGCCACCCGCTGGGCGTTGTTACACGTGCTGCAGAAAATCATGAAAGAGTTGCCGGCCAAATCGTTAAGGATAGAGACCAGATAGCAGTCCTGTAAGAAAAATACAAGAAATTCAACAATTGGCAAATTTTTTTCAAACAGAACCAACCGCTTTTGGTGAAGAATTAGTAACAAACATTTATGTGAGGGCATTCTGGTATCTGATAATGTAATAAAACAATTCTCATCATGATTATGTTAGACTGGATGCAGTTCCTTAAAGATGAAACCAACGGGGTTTCACTTATCCAATGATTGTAATTACTTTTTTTTTCAGAAATAAAAAATATAATTTTGATATAACACACAGCTGAATTTACTAAAGAAGCTTTGTTATGAAAGCATATTTTTAACAATAAACTGTAAATTCCTCTTACAAGAGAATAAAAACATTTCTGAACTTGACTACTTATCATAATAGTCTCCCCTTTCTATCTAATCGTGACATTCAACAGTTTCAAGGACCTTTAAAGTTAAAACAATGAAAAGTTACTGGTGTCTCAGAATGACCTTTTTGTTCTTACAACAGAACCAACATAGAGGGGGCCAGGCCCAAACAACAAAGTATAAAAGCTCATGTTACAGGAAATTAATAACCATTAGGTGTGTGCGTGGCAGTAAATGCAAAATACAATGCTAGCCTTTAAGTAAAATTTCCTTTTTCTTTTTGTATGCAATTTACCAATGTGCTTTTTGGGTTTAAATTAATGTAGTGCTTTTCATATTGTCAATTACTTTTGACTGCTAAGTATTATGGACATGGCTTATATTTGGCCCCGTCTTTTTACAGAGTCATGTGTGGAGCATAAATGGCACACAAGGCTGACCCAGACTAGAAATTTCCCAAAAGAAGAATAAACAGGGATTCTAATAAATAAACAAATAAATCAATCAAATCCATGTCTATGAACAGCTTCAAGTTCTGAACCACAGTCCACTAGACTTTACATGCAGCATTTTGATTCTTACCTTGTACTTGGCTGGAATGAAAATGTAGTATTGCTGCAGTTTATCGACTGTGGAGTATTTGGTCGACACTGCGCACTTGACTGGATCCTTTAGAGCCGCTCTCTGGAGCTTTTGAACCTGTGAGCCAATACATAAATCCAATTAGTTTGCTGTAACACTGCCACCCATCACTACAAACATAACCCTGGACGTTAATGTCCTCCGTAAACATAAAATACAAAGAGATGTACCTTTTTAGTCATGGTAGCAGAAAACAAAAAGGTGCGTCTTTCTCTGGGAATAACCTTTAGGATTTTATCAACCTTTCCAAGACAAAGTCACAAACAGAATCTTTATTCAACCTTTCAGTCATTAAATTAAATATGTGTCAAATTATATAATTCACTTTATGTTTTAAAATACTTATTTCAAAAGGCACCTCAGTCTCAAAGTCCATGTTGAGGATTCTATCAGCTTCATCCATGACCAGGAACTTGAGAGCCCGTAAAGAAAAGCCCTTTGTGTTCTCCAGGTGGTCTATCAACCGTCCAGGGGTGGCTGCAAACATTTGATTTATTTTAATGTTACATTCACAGATTAATTTATTCTGCATTATATTTATCTTACCTATAACAATGTGAGGTTTTTTGGCCAACACCAAAGACTGAGACATCATATCTATTCCACCAACAATGACAGCTACGATACACAAAAAAATAAATTACGCTCTGTACCACTTAATTTCACGGTCTGCAAATTAGGCCACCATTAATTGTAACATACCACACTTAACTCCAATGCTCGAGCCCAGGGCTTCAAACTGCTCGGAAATCTGAAATGCCAGCTCCCTGGTTGGAGTGAGGACGAGGGTGTGGAGCCTCTGTGGACAGTCAAGCAGATTTTGAAGTATGGGCAGAGCAAAGGCCCCAGTCTTCCCTGAACCAGTCTCTGCCAGGCCAATAACATCTCTTCCTACAAGAGAAGAAAGAGCACAGTTTGAACTCTGGTACTTGCAGAAATTTGAATGTGATCCAACAAAATCCTCATTAGTTATTATTAGTCACATTACAAATACATTACACAATTTTAAGAGGAAATAAAGTAAAGTCCCAAAAATTCATGCAAAGATAAACAGCAATGTCACAACTAGTCTGTGATTTTTATGCTGCTATCTGGTGTAAAAGTAATAATTTTAATTATTGTAATGTACTTATTACTGTTACATATTGGCAAAATATGTGGTGACAATCTAGGCTTTGGGTCTTCCTCTGTGCTTAATGTACATAATGGAGTCACATAAACTGCACCCATTAGGTCCGGTCCCCTGGTGTCACACATAGCATCTTTATATATGTGTGGCGGTAATATAGGCTTTGTTTCTTTATTAGGAGCATTGAAGCATAGGTTCTTGTGCTTCCCCGACAGACGATTATACCACAGTATAATTTGAGGACGATATAAAAACAATAAATAAGATAAATATGCAGGACTAACTTAAGCTATCCCTCAAGTATACTGTAAATACCCACGCAAGCTGCAAATTGATAATACATAATAATACTAAATACAGCACAAATTTGGTGGGCCATTAATAACAACAGCCACTTTTGCACAGCTTATCTGACTGAAAAGAAAGCAGATCTCTCACCTTGCAGAGCCACTGGTATGGCTTCTATTTGGATCTTTGTTGGACTCTTCCATCCCAGCTGATCACACGCCTCACACAGCACCTCGGTGACACCCTGACCACGGCAAAGACAAACAAAGACCACACTTTAAACTGTTTAAAACTAATGTATTACAATTTTATGTGATGTTTTATAGTGTCACAACAATAGTCTTACATAAAACACACTGCTTCGGCAAGCTCACATTGCTATGCTGGAGCTTGTTTATGTCGGTACGGTACGTCCCTTTCTCGCTGAGAAAAACTTACCAGGTCTTTAAACGTTTTTGTGGCCTGCTCGTTCTCGTTGCCGTTAAAGTTACTATTTTCATCCTCACTGCTCGAACCTTCCTCCGGTTCAGCCGTGTTTGGACTCACGTTTTTCTCAGCGTTCTCCGCCATGTCTTTTTCCTGAACGTGTCGACGATATCCCACTGCGCATGTGCGGCGAACGCCTCGAAACTAGCCCGCAATGGCCCATGGGAACTGGTGTTTCTGTACACTGCCGTGTGGTTTTGGCATTATCTTATGATAGAAACGACACAGAGGCGAACACTGTTAGATCATAAAAAGGCCTGAACGGCTCTAAAAGGACTGAAATTAGAGGAATCATTTGTTGTAACATTAAAGACCTAAAACAATCTACAATTGTGTAAATTGTCACTCTAAAGGGAAACAAAATTAGGCTACAACAAATTAAAGGTGACCAAAGCTAGTAAAATGTCATTAGATTAAAAAAAATAAAATAAAATAAAAAATTCCAGGCCAATTAACTCCTTTTGCATGACTCCTGAATTTGGTCTATTCCATATTTTCAGGACACTGAATATGGTTCTCCATCAAATATGCTTTAATTTACTTCTCAAGGGCAGTTTATGTATCTATCAAATAAAAAGAACAGAAGCGAGTTAAAAACAATTTGAAGCATTTATTGGGCAGCAGAACAAACTTTCAGAAATGTACTCTGCCAGGGCCTGACAAACATTCCACACCTTTGTTTTCAGGTTCAACATTTTGGATAAAAATAAAATAAACAACTGCCATAATACAATCATACAAAATGGTCTTCACTGGAAATGAAATGACAGCCATTTAAAAGAGAAACATATTTGGAGGAAAAACTAAAGGAGTACAACTTTACCTACTTGTCTCGTAACTTATTTTTAGTGCAGAGCTTTGTATGTTATGGAGTTGGGACATAAAACAATTAAAGGTGCACTGTGTAAAATTCAGTAGCATACAGCTGAATAAATGGAATCCACTGGTCACTGTTTAAATAACACGCAATTGCTTTGCATCTTAACTTACCTTTCCAATGGGTTTATTTACAGCAGGTGCCAGCAAAGCTACCCTAGGAGCTCACAGGCTGAACAAGAGAGGTATGGAATTGCAATCGGAGATGTCACCACCAGATGCTGCCAAAACTACACACTGCACCTTTAACATCTTGTTTCATTGCATACATAGTAGTGGAACCTTTTTTTGATAGAGCAAGTAGTATTCCATATAATCATGCCTGTTGCTTAATTTACTAAAGAAATGGATGCACAAAAATGTACCACATTTTGTGACCACATTTTGCAGACAGTTTCAGAGGAGCCCCTCCATTTCTCTCATAAAGGCTTCATACACCTGGTCCTTGGTCTTCATGTTGGTCTGAGACACGGCACCCATTTGGCCTGGGTTAACCATGTGGGCAGATGTAGCGTGTTGTCTGTGCCCATGACTGCCTCCCATCATTTCATCTCCCCTCCTTCCACCAACACCTCCTAGTGCTTTCTCCATAGGCCCGACCGCAGCCCCAGGAGCCCCCATCTTGTCCCTACGCACCCTCAGCGCCGTGGGCACAAACCTGGTGACCTCCGCTTTGGGGTTGATGATCTGCGGTTTGGCCGAGATGGTAGCTGCTGCCCCTCCGGCGGCAGAGGTGATGTTGGCGCGTTTTTCGATGGTGGCGCCAGCTGTCCCAGGTGGAGGGGGCATCTGCATGGCGCCCGGTCTCATGGGCATGTTGGGAGGCGGCATGGTGTTCTGTGGAGGCTCTTGAATCGCCCCTGGAGCCTTCTGTCGCTGGACGATGCTGGGAGGGGCACTGAGCACGTTGGAGTTGAGGGAGGGGGAAGAGAGACATAGGTGGAGCCATAGGACGCTGGGGACCTCCTGCTCTGGGAGGAGGGGGAGGCATACCTGTGAGGAGAAACAAAGTTAAAGGAGAATGTATAAAAATAAATGCCCTCTCCACTCCGGCTTTCTTATGTGCTGACACAGAGGTCTCTCACTTGTTGAATAACAAAGAAATTTAGAGTTTACTGCTATTAAAGGCCTTAAACAAATTAGCTGCTTACATTAAACTCCACATCTGCATGTTTACAAAACCTTTGCTGTGTGGCGACCAAAAACATTGATTTACTTCATTTTGGCCTCCTCTCTTTCTTGACAGATTTCAAGAAGAGAGAATACAGCACCCTATTCTGGACTATGGATCACTCTGAGCACTAGGGATCAGTTGTTAGCTTTCACCAACAAATCTAGTATTTTTCAATAATTAAGGAGAAGAGAATGAGATGGGCCTGCTAGGAGAGGTTAGTGTTGACAAGAGATACTGCTAATGCATCTTAAATGACCAATCCTGCATTATGCATTACATCTGGTGTGGTGAATAGAGCCCCCTGTCTATTTGAGACAACTTTACATTATTACATAAAGTTCAGTGTCATGGTGTGTTTCTCTATAACTGATAACTGGCTAATCAGTTTCCCTTTTCAATATGTTGCACTTAGTCAGTGCATTGTCAATATAGTCAAGTCCCACTTAAAACATGAGTGTACTTCAAACACCATTACACTAAAAGACACAAAAAGCATAAGAGCTTAGCAGTATTCAAATGTTCAATAAAGGGTTTTTAACACATGCAATAATAGGGACTCTACTAATTCAAAGTGTTATTTTAATGACTGAATGTTTTTTTTTTTTTATTAAAGTACCAGATATTTTAATATAAATATCAGGTACTGGTACAATATGTGTTATTTTTTATCTGTACATTTTTATTCAAGTATAAATTTTATAGATACCTGGTGGGGCTGGTGGTGGCAGTCTGGGAGGTGGGCCCCGAGGGGGGGGGCCCGGTGGCAGACCAGGAGGGGGGCCTGGAGGAGGGCCAGGGGGTCGACCTGGTGGAGGCCCCGGGGGAAGAAGACGCGGCACTGGACCTCTGATTCCTGCGGGCATACCAGGAGGCCTCAAGAACGGAGGGGCACCTGAGGAAAGAAGTCCAATAATAAGAAAACAAAAAAGAAATAACAGCTGTTCTTGTAGGATTATAGCTAATGATAACAAACCTGGTGGGGGTCCAGGAGGCGGCCCAGACGGAGGTCCAGGAGGTCTCATTGGAGGACCTGGGGGAGGGCCTAGTGGTGGAGGACCAGTCATGGGTGGTCCCTGCAGATGTGGAGGTTGCTGTCCGGCTGGTGGTGGTAGGCGCTGGCCGGCCATGAGGTGGGACTGGGGGTCGCCTGGTGGTCCCCTGTCCTCAGTGTCGGAACCGTCTGATTCATCAGTGTATTCTTCCTCCACCTCTTCTTCCTCCTCGTCTTCTGGAATAGACTGGCCTAAGAAAAAAAAAAGTGGCATATGGACAATAATTAAAAATGGTGTAGCAGTCCAGAGCTGATGTTACACAGAAATCGCACAAGTGTCTGGAGACCATTTTAAGTAAGTATAGAAAGTAAATAAAGCAATTGAAGTAAAAACTGTCAGCCCTTCCCACAATCGAAGAGGTGTTTGTGGCCTAAAAGTTGATTTGGTCGACGGTGCACTTGAATTGTTTTGATTCGTTTCAAACATGTATGTTCAGGATCTTTTGAGGCAGCTTCATGACCTTGGAGCTACTTACCTGCCATCCTCAACATCATGGCCTGTAGAGGGGTGATAGCCTTGGTCTTCTTCACCAGTCTCTTTTTCTTCCTCTTTCCTTCAAGGGAACCCTCTCCGGGGATGTCTGCAAAACGAACACTGCGACCTAAAGAGAAATTACACATAAATAATCGGTAAACTTGTTACTTTTAACTGGAACAAAGAAGTTAATAAATCCTTTTGGACAATGACAGGAACTGCTGCAAAAAACAGTCAAAGTTAATACAAGCTTACGTTTTTACGTTAATCAGATATCTCATACTTTCTTTTTAATGTAGCTCTATTTGAGAAAATGTTACGGTATTATATTTTCCTTTTGATTCAAGTTTTCTTGAGTAAGGAATCAACAGACCACACTATTTAGTCCCCTCCTTCAGTAGCACAGCTAGAGAAAAGGTGGCTTAATTTACCATAACATGGCTATAACAGCAAACTAAACTTGCTGTTCTGCACGACTAACCAGCGTGTCTCTCACTTCTGTCTCCGTCCTCGTCATGCCTGTCCATTCTCCGCTCATCCCTGAGATTGTCCCGCTCATCCTCACTGTCCTCGCCAGAGTCGCTACCGATGTCATCCCTGTCGCTGTCACTGCCACTGTCCCGGTCTCGGTCCATGGCAGCGTCTTTTTCTAATCCGGGAATAGATAACTCTGTTGAAGATAATAAAAACAGCACGAACTCAGTTTTCACAAGACAGACAGACAGAAATATTTACTCAATTAGCAACGTGTGTTACCTGCATCTATGCCATAAGCGCGTCGAGCAGGTATGCCGTACAGTGCCAGGACCTGTGGAGGTGGGGGCCCGGGAGGAGGTCCAGGGGGTTTCTTCCCTGGAGGTAAACGTGGGACACCCGGTACTGGTACCAACATGGGCCCCACTGATGACAGAGGCCCTTTACTGTGAGGTACAACAATCATAAAAAACATCAGCAATAAAATATGACGCAAGTTCAGAGTCTACTAACTCCCATCTACTGGTCAATAACAGCATTGTCAAAACTTTTTAACTTCAACTTTGCCAGGCTTTCTCTCTAAAAGCTCAAGGTAACAAAATGAGTTTTCTAGAGTAATAAACTAATCAGTTAATTTCTTTTGTGCTGCTGCTGTCACAGCCCGTCTTGAAAAAACAATGTTCATTTCTTACACTTAGTGAAGGTCAACAGATTATGGCCTACCCAAAAGAAGAGGTCTTTTTCAGAATGGATGGAGGCTGAGCCCCTGGGAGAGGGATGTCCTGGACATGGATACTGGATGGGGCGTGAGGCATGTCCGGTAAAGGAATACTGTCCACCTCCACTGACTCTGCATTCTGGACAAACAAGAAAAAAAAATTAGTGGCACAACAAATACAAACTAGATTAAACTATACCACAACATTTATTATTACTTAACAGAAAGAATGTTCTAAGAATGATCTAAACAGCAGAACAGATATAATTTAAACACGGGACATAAACAGACCTTTACAGAGTCGAAAAACAGAGCCAGCTGCCCACGTTTGGTTTCATAATCCAGCTCCAGTTTGCGAAGCTCCTTGTACATTTCAGGATTCTCTCTCTCATACAGACGCACTATTCGTTCAAATGTCTCTCGTAGCTTCTTCCTCTTATCTCTCAGAACCTTCTCATTCAGTAAAGGCTGCTGGACTGGGTTGAATTCTGTGGACAAAATCACAGAAAAAGACACTTACTTTTTGAACAAAGAATAACCCATAGTATATTAGGTTGTTATTCCAGCATACCCATCTCATCCAGTTTCTCCATGTCTCGGATGATCTGTCTGGGATCTTTCATCTTCAGCACAGCCGCTCTCACCATCATCCTCTGCTTCTTGTTCTAATGATAGCATTCAGAAACAAGTGTAAAACAACCAATGAATGAAAGTGAGCGTAATACTTTTTGTGATAATCTATAGAGTACCTTCTTCAACTCCCTTTTCCTGGCCTCTTTTCCTGTGAGCGAGAAAAAGAAAAATAGGTTAAACAATTGTATGACTAAGAGAAGGCAAGAAGAATCAGTTTGTGGGAAGTGGTCTGTACTTACTGGCCTGGTCAGTGGGGTTCATGAATTTCCCACTCTTGGTGGAAGAGGTTGAACGTCGACCCATGGTGTCGGTTTATTTTAGTTTTTCCTATAAAGTTCACAAGCCAAATAAAGTATTAGGATTAACAGTAACGTCACCCACAAATAAAATGCAAATAACTTATGCATTTTAAGCATATATTACAGTATATTTACAGCAAAGCAAAGTAATAATAATGTTATAGTGATTATGGCGGTATTACAATGACTATGTGGCGAACACTTGCAAGCTTGAAAGCTAATAAACGAAACAAAAAGACTAAATCGGTTCACTTTTAAAAACTCAACCAAAGCAATGTTCGGCAAATAAAGCCCAATATTAACAGGTTGAGCCACAGCTAACTGTGTTAGCTGACAAGACTAGCTTCCACTTAACTAGAGCTAATACAGCGATAGCTAGCCCGTTTGGTTCCAGGAGATAAAAAGGACTTTACCTTTAGCTCAAGAAAAATCACAAAGCGCAGAGCTCTGCGCAAGAACAACGGCGAACCTACAGCACCGTAAGCACTGAGTTTTAATATACTGAAGAAAAATCTAATCCATGCATTTATAGCTGAGTGCACACAACGATAGCGTTAGACATGCGCCATGTTTACTGCCGCAAGCCAGACCGGAAGTCGTCATTTCGATGTCGTTACAGAGTTTGTAAGGTTAGTGATTCCCAAATCATGATCACCTCAAAAAAACAAAAAACAAAACAAAAAAAAAACATTGCTGATAATTCTCAAAATTTTCAAGAAGGTGGAATGTTTTCTATAGAAACATGCTGACTCCTTTGTCTTCACTGAAACAAAAGGGAAATAAATGCAGTAATGTATGTAGCAGACCTCTACCATATTTATATTACTGTTTGATTGAATTAAATAAATAAGCTTTTTTTTTTTTTTTTACTTCAGTCACATTTTTACTGTTATTTTACACTCAATAGAGGCTAGATTGAACCAGACAGAAGTGCAAAATGCTGAAATTTGCCTCATGTGCTGTGCCTCATGATGGTTTCAGATAATGAGAGGATCATATTCCAAATAATATATTGGAATATGATCCTCTCAATAAGCGATCTGTTTGCAGCAGTCTGTCTAAATACACCACTCCTCGAACTTAAATGTGCATTACATTTCACAGATGGAAGGGTTTTGAAACATTCTCATCCAAACAAGTAAATATACCCTACATTACCTTACTCCATCTCTTACCTCCAAAACTGCCCTGGCTTCTGCTCTGTCCATGCTGCACTAACATACCCTGTTCATAACCCTTTGTGGGAAAGTCAAGACAGGGATCCAAACGTCTGACTTATTGAAGGCAGTGGAAATGTAATAGTTACAAATGACAATAGTCAAACTTGTCCTCTTGTTTGGATTTGTCTCTCCAGTCTTTAAGTCTTGGAGAAAGACACAATGGGCAGTGACCACTTTCCTGTTCTGTGTGTGTTTGAAAAAGGCCTCTAGTCATTGATTACAGAAGAAGAGTGGCTTGGTTTGATTTTTTTTTTCCTCCTAAGCCCAGTGGGACAAGTGACGAGTCAACAGACCATTACTTGTAGGAGGCAGCCTTAAAAATTGGGCCATTGTTCCTTGGTGGAACAAAGAATGAAAAGACACTCAGGAGAATGTTATTTAACTGAAGTGGAAAGTTGGAGAGCAATTTTGCTAGTACTCCAGTTTAGCAGATATGTACAGTGACATAGACAGCTCACAACAACAACAACAACACTAAACTAAAGAGCCAAAATAAATCAGACAAGCACAAATTCAGAAAACACAACAAAATAAAAAACACAATTTATATCTATCAAGTACAAATAACTGTCTTTGTATTAGTATTGTAGAACTTATGTGAAGCTGTTGGATGTGGTTTGTCCTTCATGGTGGCATGGTGACATTACCCTGGATACCGTGGCTCTTGATACACCACAAAGACCTGCTGTTCTGGTCACAGATGCGCTGGCAGCACCAACAATTTGTCCTTTTTTGAAGTCTGATATGTCTCCCATTATGTTGTAGGCTTTGCAATATTTTATGTACAGCTGTGCTATTGAATTTAATTAATTTTTTTGTCGACAGCTTTTGAAACCAGCTTTTATGTAGTGTTTTATCTCACTTATTTCTATTTTATTTATTTAATTATTTATGTATCTACTTATTTAGTTTACACATTTGTTTTACACTATTTTACACTATTCCTTTTGCTGAGTGAAATAAAGTGAAACAAAGCCATAGTTGTTTTTAAGCTGCGATTATTGTGTTTAATGATTTTATGTTGTGAAGCACCTTGAGTTGCATTACGTTGTATGAAAAGTGCCATATAAATAAAGTTTGATTGATTAATAAATTCCAGCTTTGCTCTATTAGTTAGTCAAAGCAGTCTCTGTGTTTATTCTCCCTGTGTTAAAGATAAGCATGTGCACTTTACAACTACATATTAAGCTACAACAGATACTTTTTTGGGACTGTTATAGTGAAAGTAAGTATTAAGTATTAATAACAAAAGTAAGCAATAACACAAATTTAAAAAACACTACATAATGCGCCACAACACAACAGATGCGTTTCCAAAGGTACTGTTAAAGCGGACGGTCAATTGTAGCTACATTAGCATTTTTCTTCAGTGAGACATATTGGTTTGAAAAGTAAGTATTAATATATTTTCTGTTCAATAAATGTGAAAAATGTTATTTGTTATGTTATTTTTTTTTTAACGTTTTATTTTTGTGAACGTCCTAAATTGTTATGAAGGCATTAGCCTAGAGAAATTTAAATCAAAATGTATTTTAAGTGTGTACATAAGAAAATATCATACAATGTTTAAAATAATAGCTCTTATGCCATTTTATTTTTTGCCTTCTTTCACATATTTTCGATAAAAGTGCCTTTATTTCCAGAAATTCTGCTAAAAACATCAAACACACTAATTATTCAGTTGCTGCATCCGTCTGGACAGAGATCTGCTCTAAAGAGATTTTGTGACCTGTAAACAAAACAAAAAAGAAAATCAGTGTTTACCCCCTTTAAACTGGAAATACCATGAATGACCAGTTAGGGCACTGCAAAGTAAAAAGTGCAGTTATATGCAGTCTTTTTACATAAAAAGGTAAACCTTATTTGATAGAAATCCCTTTGTTGCCTCGTGTATTTCACCATTTTAATCCTTTGTTTACGTGGGAGGGATGTTCTTAGGGATGTGTGCAGCTCTCAGGCAAACACAACTCACAACAAAGAGTTCTTTCACAAGCCAAACTAAAACTGGATTTGACATTTGCTAAGCAGATCTAAAGAGAGGACAAGGTACAGGATGATGCTTTTCACAAACATTCTCCTGGAGATCTTGCACTTTGGCATGTAACACACACTACAAGTACATGAGACTGTTTATTATTATCTTTTGAAAACAGGATCTTTTATTGTTTAAGTAGTTTGCATGTATTAAAAAAATAGCATACTCTCTCTGTTTAGGAGGTTAATTTAATTTAAACTTTAGAAGGGGTAGAAATAAACATCAATTTTGTATTTTTATTTTTTTTAAATTTGATTAATCTTCATCAAATGTAATTAAACCGAATCTAAAACCTGCTTCGGACCATGAAATACAATTGTTTTAACAGTAAAAAAAAACAAAAACAAACCCTCCATGTTGAACTCTAAATGGCGCTGACCTTTTTTCTTTTTGTCTATTAATCCGTTTGGACAACTTTTTTTTCCTGTTTTGCCAGTGTGAACAGGTAAGTCAATATTGCAGTCCAGGTCTTTCAGACTGTAACCTCAGACTGGTTTTTACACCGCAGGCATCGCTAGGACTGTGACGGGGCTTTTCATCTGGATCAACCTGTGAAGAAAAACATGGGGAATATTCTTTGGTAGCAGCTCATTTTGTGGTTTTCAAGTCAAGAAGGTTGGTTGTGTGCAGCTAAAATTGCAACCACACGTGTCATTGTACATGCTCGCCTATTGATTATTATCCAAGTGACTGGTTATTGATTACACAGTTTCTTTCTCTCACGCCTCTGAGGCATCTGTCCTGTACTGGTGCCTTAAACAGAGTGAGAGTTGACTTGTTTTCTGTTGGATACTCATCATAGCATGGACGAATCGGGCACAAATGGACGGACCGAAGTGGACAAAGTGTCTCCTCCATCCACTGAGGAGTCATGCTGTTGCTCCTGCTTCAGAAACACTAAGGGGATCCCTGCCTCTTACAAGGATGAAATTGTGCAGATTTTTAAATTGGCAGCACCAGGGGTAAGTTCCAGCTCTGTGCGCGCAGAAAATTCAGGGAATCCACTGCAATTAAAAAAATGTAAAGAATCTGTGAGGTACAAGGTAGAAATCTGGGAAACAACATGAATACATCCACTAATTTATTTCCACAGACACACACTGTAACAGATGACATTTTAGTTTCTTTAATGCCAACAGCTGTCAAATCCTGGCTCAGACTAGTTCCTTAAACTCCCTGCCGTTCATGTTTATTCTCTGTAGGGACATGTTGTTTAAGCTAATTCATGGCAGACCTTACACGTGACTCTGTTCAGTCTTTCATCCTTTAAAGTGGACACGTTTTAAATTGACACCACAGATTTAGGGTGGCCTCACCATTATCCATTTTTCTGTTTTTACAAAATGGCCGCTCTCACGAATGCACATAGAGTCCGTTTCCCAATTGCTTCGTAGAGGACTCCTTCAGGGTCAGCTCAAAAGCCAAAAGCCCTGTCCACAGTTAATAAACTGTAATAAATATAATACTACAATAAAATGCAAATCAATGAACAAATCGTTTCCAAAAATGAATGCCATGAAAAACGCAGTAGATTATATTTATGATCATATTGGGAGTCTGATGTTAGTGAGACTGACCCAAAAAACATTCGTGAAGCTGAATTTATTTATTAATTGTAAAATGAGAGCCAGGGAGCTGCAGAACATGATATTCTGCATGAGTAACTCTGAAAGTCACAGCAACAATCACCTTATAATGTTCACACTGAATATGAACGATGACAACGGTGATCAAATCTCACTGATGCAAAATTACACCTCAAATTACTGTCCAAGTAAAGAAAGGAGGTAAGAAAGGAGCTTCAATGCTTCCCTTCATACTTCCTTTAGCATAGAAACCTCTAAAAACCAGAAACCGCCTATGACTCTAGCTTTGTCTTCAGGAAAAAGTGCATATTTAGCATGTTTACTTGGACGTGGAATATAATGTTTATCACAAGAACAAGTACATTTTAAAAATATATATATTTCTGCTCAGTGTTTTTCCTTTGCTTGTCGTTTTTCACACAAGTAAGGATTACCTAACGATAATCCACTTTTTGTAAAGCAGACCACTCACTTGAGGCATTCCCAAAATGGTACGGTGCACTTTTTGGGGATGCTTCGGACCCCTTTTGGTCCAAAAAAACTCGCCAGAACCGACCTGACTTGCACTGTACTGTACTCCTGTGGTTTTGTATTTCAGTCACATTTGCCCAAGTTTATTTAGAACATGAGAACATCTTTTTTTTTTGTTTCTTTGTAGTTCATGTCACAGTTGATGACCTTACTGATCGGCTTCACCAGCTTGGTGTTCTGCGGTCACTTGGGGAAAACAGAGCTCTCAGGGGTATCTTTAGCGGCTGCGGTAAGACTCGACTTCTGAATCAGATTGTTTCGGTGAGCTGCTTTGAAATAAATGATCATATTCATTTCACTTCAGGTAATCAATGTCACAGGGATTTCCGTTGGCGTTGGATTATCTTCAGCATGTGACACTCTCATATCTCAGGTCATTTCACCATTTATTTAATGTGATACGGTGCTTGCCGTTTTTCTGTTTTCTTAACCGGGACCTCTTTTCTGCAGACATACGGGAGCGGTAACTTGAAGCGTGTCGGAGTCATACTGCAGAGAGCCATTTTGATCTTGCTGTTGTCCTGTTTCCCTTGTTGGGCGCTCCTCATTAACACAGAGCTCCTTATGTTGGCCGCCAGGCAAAGACCAGAAGTCGCCAGGTCAAAACCTTTTCCCTTTTTTTCTATTGTGTGCTCTTCTTTGGTCTTCTACAAAAAAAAAAAAAAAAGAGATCTCCTACAGCTCATCTGCAACACTGACAACATATCAAAGATTCAAAGTTATTTCATTTAAAACATTAGCTAATTTTCAATCAAAACACCTCAAAAAAGTTGAGACAGTGAAATAAGGCTGGAAAAGTATGTGGTACTAAAAAAAACAACCGGAGGAGCATTTGGTGACTAATTAGGCTTAAGAATGAGAAGCATTTTAGAAAGAGTTTCTTAGAAGTAAAGATGAGGAGAGGTCTCAACATAAAATTGCAAAGACTTTGAGTACAGACCTGATTCTGTTCTGAAATCTCTGCACGGATCAGGAACACTTCAGTCACAAACTGTGACACAGTTCAGTGTCGTCCACAAATTAAAGCTGTATCAAGCAAAAAAGAAGACATGTAAACACCATCCAGACACACAACTGCTGTGTGTGGATAGAATGGATTGTTGTATTAGCAACATACAGTGTTTTCTGCTTCAGTTCACTGATAGACAACAGAGCTGAAGCTGAGTTGCTGCTGTGAACTGCTCCATGTTTCCTGCTGTGGCGCATGCTTCACTTCTCAGTGTTTATATGTGACTATTGTTCAGAGCAGGGAATGGCCCCTCATTTACTGCAGAAACGGGGAGCAAGGTGCACACTCAGACACAGCGAATAAAACATTGGCATCCATTTTCATGAAATGGTCAAATGTCTCTAAATATTTTATATGAGATTTGCAAATCACTGCAGTATGTCTTAAATTTAACATTTTACACCGTGTCCAAACTTTTTTGGAATTGGGTTTGTACATGTGAAATATGAAAAAGAATTTAAAATTAATTTTGATGTCAATCACTGCTTTGCATCTATAAAATTGAAACATGTATAATACATACACTTAGTCATATAATAATAAATGTCGCCATTTCTCTCTTTGTTTTGAACATGAAGAGCTGCCCAGCTGTATGTGAAGATCTTCATGCCTGCTCTGCCTGTGAGTTCAGCTGCCTTTTTGAAAAACAGACACAAACTCTTTTTGTATCTGCCTCTATATATTGCACAGTATTTTGCAGTGGATCAACACCACTCATTGTCTTGTGTTGTGTTTTTTCCAGGCCACCTTTATGTACCATCTGCAGGCGAGGTATCTTCAGAATCAGGTACCTATTGAGTCCAATACATAATACTGCAGTGATGATGTTGTATAGAAAGGTTCATGAGAAGTGTTTGAGAAAGTTGATGATGTTCTTGGCTCACAGGGCATCATTTGGCCACAGGTGATCAGTGGGGTCTTCGCAAATATTAGTAATGCAATCATCAACTATGTTTTCCTCTATGTTTTGGACCTGGGGCTTGTGTGAGTACACCAGACTATTTTATGTTTCTCAGTCTGTTACTAACAAAGCATGCTGTTTGGGTAAAATATAGAGTGACCAGTGTTTCACAAAAAAAAAGAAGTAAATTGCTTGCTTAGTGTACATTTTATAATAATATTAAACAAAATACTTATTGTGGGTTTATTTTTAGGGGATCAGCAGCAGCCAATGCCATCTCACAGTACAATATGTCTGTGATTCTATTTATCTACATTTGCCTCAAGAAGCTTCACAGGGCGACATGGGATGGTAATATAGGCAACACATTTGACAAATTGAAATCAGTGTCTACTACATCAAGTGTGAACTGTCCTCTGGTCTTTGTGGGTTCCTCTTGTGGCAGGCTGGTCGGTGGACTGTCTGCGAGAGTGGGGTCCCTTTATGAACGTGGCGCTGCCCTGTATGCTCATGCACTGCGCAGAGTGGTGGCTGTACGAGATCGGAAGTTTCTTGGCCGGAGTCATCAGCGAGGTGGAGCTGGATGCCCAGTCTATCATTTATGAAGTGGCTTCAGTTGTTTACATGGTAACTAGCTCAAGTTAAAGTTGTGGGTGTAAGGCCCGGGCTACAAGCACACGGATATTTTTGTAAACTGATATTAGTTTTGTCAGTCCACACAAGACAACTACAACTGCATAATAGAACATAGATAGACACTGGATTCACATACGACATTGGAATTCTTTTACTTAATATCACACATGATAATCGTTTGTTGGCCCCAGAATGTAAGCAGCCCCAACTCAGTGCAAGGATGGGAGAGAAAAGAAAAAAAAAAGACTTCCATTCTTATTCAGTACCAGCAGCAACCTCATCCCAGTGCCCACCTCTCCCACTAATAAAGCAAAAAAGGGAAAGAAGTAGCCTAGCCTGCAACAGTTACTAGAAAACTTTGTGAAGCTGGTGCAGCTAAATCTCTCTCTGGGGCAGTTTCTCTGTGAATGCCAAGTTCATTTGAATGCTGCCAAACCCCTAGTGCTCACCAAACATGTGCTCCAGAGCCCTTTGCAAAACAATTCCCTTCTTACTGAACTCTGGTACGGTTCAATTCAAGTGTCTTAGCAGCTAAGTAGAAAGAGCATCATAAATTGACGACGGAAACACCATATAACTTTAAAAACACCCTCTAGTGTGTGAGAAAGGTCTTCTTTTGTGTTGTTTGGTCCACAGTTCAAAATGCCATGTACAGCCAGACTTAATGAGGCAGACTACAAATGTGAACACTCCCTTAAAACATGCACAGTTAGTTTGTGTTGCATTGGCAGTGTGAAAAACTTCTGAAAGAGTCCAAAAGTAAAAAGTGACTGATTTGTGTGGGCAGATGATGAGGTGGAACTGGTGTTAAATGTTTCTTTGCCATATAAAGCTGAAAAATATGTTTTTGAGGGATTTTCAACTGACAACATGGTGAACTGTGCAGTAATAGATACAGCAGAAAACAGAGATGCTATAGCAACAGGTGCACTTGTAGTTAATGTTTTGTGATGACTCTTAAAGCTCCATTTTGTCCATCTACACATTTCAAAGATAACTTAAAAAATATTCACTTTGGTCAATTTGAGTTGTAATTTTATTTATTTATTTTTTTTACAGATTGCATGTGGTTTCTCCATAGCGGCCAGTGTACGAGTTGGAAATGCTCTCGGGGCAGGCAACATCGAACAAGCCAAACTGTCCGTCAAAGTCTCACTCAGCTGTGGCTGTAAGATGGGAAAATATATAGGGCTTTTGTCAATATATAGGGTTTTCTCATTTAATATGTTTACTTTCTTTTGTTCATGTGTAAAAATGCCCCCCCCCTTTCTAGTTGTTGTCGCTTGTTTCATTGGAGCTTGTTTGGGAATTTCCAAAGATGTGATTGGCTACATTTTCACCTCAGAGAAGTAAGAGCTCAGATTCACATTTGTAATATTATTTCAAAGCTCTGATTTGTTTGTATTTTACCTTCTGACCTGTTACGCAGTGCTGCTTTAAGTACCTTCCCAATAGTGCAAAGTTTGGACATGTGTAAAATATAAATAAAAACAGGCCTCCGCATGGTATAAGACCTATGTTGTTTAAGTTCTGATGGAATCTCAACTTTCTACAACATAATTCGGCGCCGGTCTCCCAAACATCACATCAAAGGGTAATAAAACTGTGAAAAATGATGCTAGCGCTAGCCTAACGATGCTAACTGAGATGCTAACTGAGAAGCTAACTGAGCAAAAAGACATTTAGTATGGATGGACTGTCCATGGACTTTCTTCATTTAACCATGGACATGTCTGACTGTTATTATAGCGCTTTGTTGACATTTATTGTGCAGTTTTGAATTTGGTTATTGTTTATTCTTGAGTTTGTATCCTTTATTTGCATCTGTGAAGTGCACAAGACTTACAATACAATATATACTTACAGGAAAACAATAATCATTCTGATAAAAAATAAATACCTATAAAAATAATGAAATAATATAAAATATAAATAATAAAAAATATAAAATAAATATTTACAAATCTCATAAAACCACGTCCAGGTTTCAACAAGGCGTCCAGATGCCTTGTTGAAAACATTTTCTTGAGTATGTCCTGGATGACTGAGAACATCCACAAACATTAACAATAGGACATAAATAAACAGATGATCTTGTCCCAACTTTTTTGAGATGTGTTGCTGCCATCAAATTCTCAAAGCGCTATAATTTTTGCATGAAATTGTAAAAGGACTCAGTGTGAACACCTGATAAGTTGTGGTTTATGTTCTATTGTGAGAAAAAAGGTATCTCGAGATTTGAAAATCATTGTATTCTGTTTTCATTTACATTTTACACAGTGTCCCAACCTTTTCAGGATTGGGGTTTGTATATTTAGTAGCACACCAAAGTTATATTCAGCACCAAAGTAATCAAAAACCATGACTCATAATTGTTTTCAGGGAAATCATTGAAAGGGTCTCTGACGTGATGAAGATATATTGGTTGGTTCATATTGCAGAAGCCTTGTATGTGAGTGACTTCTTCCATCAGATGTTAGACAGATGTTTTATGATTTCCCGTGTTTTTTACATGTTTTTTGTTTTGTTTGTAGGGTGTGATGTTGGGCATCATCCGGGGAGCGGGGAAGCAAAAGGTCGGAGCCCTTTGTACTATAGTGTTTTACTACTTAATTGGTTTCCCTATCGGCATGGCCTTGATGTTCCCTCTTAAAATCGGCATTTTTGGTGAGCAACAGTCTACTCAACGACAGTCTGACGTTCTAATGGTGCTAATGAATCTGCATCCTTTTGTTTGTGCAGGTCTGTGGTCGGGTTTTTTAATAAGTGCTTCATTAGAAGTAATGTTTCTGACAGTTTATTTTTGGAAGCTCGACTGGCAGAAAGCCATGGAAGAAGTAAGTAGTCTTCTGTTGTGTACGAAACAGGCTGAGTTAATGTAAGTATTAATCCTGTCTTATTAATCTTGTGAAATAGGCGTTGAAAAGAGCTGGAGTCGAGGAGAGTGCACTTGTCGTGATGGAAAAAAAGGGTAAGCACCACCACAAACAAACACAGATCAAAACTAAACACTATCAGTTCAATTGTTTTCTTCCTCTTCTTCATGTGTTTAATGTGCCGTCGCTTCCTGCATTTGGTTTCGATGTCCAAAAAAATCGCCAAACCCCCTTTCACCAACAAACACATCTTGGTTCAGTTTGGTGTTTGGGGCTTTCACACAATTTGGTTCAGACAAACAGGAAAGTCTGAAATTAAACAGAAACGCATTCATTTTACAATGGTTTTTCATAATCATGAGATTCACTAACCACAAACAAAATAAAAAACATTCAGCTTTAACTGAAAAATTACATCAATTATGGCTCACATGAGACTGACAGTGTTTGTTGAAATATTTAACGTAGTCCTTTATCATCTCTCTTTTATACATTTTGTGCTTTACTTATTTTTCCTACAGTGTTACTGTTTCTGGAGAAATAATTTAATTGGAGACTAAATGAGATTCAAAGCGATTTCTCAGGTTTTTTTTGTTTAAGCGACACATGGTCAGCAATTCAATCTATTTGTGTGGGGTGGTCTTGGCTGCTCCTTATTTCATTTTGTGACATTAAGATCACACTTAATGCAGTCAGAGGTAATTGTGTCACAATTTGCTCCTGCGCGTTATTATTGTGGATTAAGTCTCACTGGTGGACTAGTTTTCATAGAACTAAGTCTTTGTGGGCTTACTAATGCATTCTGTTGTATTTGTCTTAATCACATGTTTCCTATTTAGGACATATATTATTCTTGCTGCTGTTGGTAACACTGATATATCACCAGTTCCATAATAACTAGTCTGGTCTCACACATTCAGACTAATGACGGTCAGACTAAATGAACTACAACGGCTCAGTGCATCGGCAGAACATTAAAGTTGAGCGTTGATTCAATTGCGCTTCAATGAAATACTACACCGAGGTAGTACCCACCTCCAACATCTCTTTAACACTCAGTAAATGAAGTTGAAGAGGACGCTGTATTTTGCCTCAGTTTGACAGAGCTTAAGATGAGTAAATGAGTGAAATGTGACGTTATTTTGCAGAATGAAACGCATTTTACCAAAGTCAAAAAGTGATAAAAGTTGCTCACAGAAAGGAGCCCAATATAAATATCATTTAATCTGGTCATTTCAATGTAAAATTTAAAAAAAGGCTCTGTGAAATGCGTATTAAAGTCTGACTTTTTCCATTTACATCATGTATCACTGTGGGAAACATAAGTCCAACCCAACAAATACATAAAATATGTGTGATATTTAGGAATAGCAACATTATTAAATTTGATCAGTCTCATGTAGAATATCATCTCATCATTTTTCAGTTAAAGCAAAATATTTATTTTCTGGTCTTAGTGGTGAAAGAAAAACACTTGAGGGACAGATTTCAAAAGTTTGGTCGGAGCCTGACTTTAAACCTGCTCAGTAGACGTTTCCATAGTTATTAAACATGACTCAGGACGAGCCTGTTTAATGGAACAGAAACAACAACAAAATGAACCAGACTTATCTAAATAAGCCGCGCTCATGGGGTTAGCTTGTTTTATGGAACAGCTTTCTGTACATAATGTTAAATTCACTCAATACAATATCAACACAATAAGACTTTCAACAAGATCTAAAAAAAAAGTTGACTTTCTTGTTATAGACCAAGACTCCACCATTACTCAGTCTGCAGAGGGAAAGCTGGAGCTGTCAGAAGCCAGTCGACAGTCGTCAGACGAGGCAGCTCCGTCCATCAAACTGTTGCTGTTACGACGTGGTCTCATTGTGCTGCTCATGATTATCATCCTCGCTGCAGGAGTCACCATCAGTGAGCTGCTCATCAGAAAACTACAGTTGTCTAATTGACCATCATTGCACCAGAGGAACTTGATGTCTCTCTTAAACCCAAATGCTTCATGGACAGATTTACTAAAGTCCAGAATTTTTTATTTAAAATCACTTGGACTGAAAGATGGAGCTTTCATTGTTTAAAGCTGCTCTATTCAGTCAGACAAAGCTTCATTTTTTTTCTCAAATCTTTCAGACCCATGTATCTCGTATTGATGAGAAATGTATTAGAGACACTCTTGTGGCGTACCCTTAGGGATCAATCCTCAGCCCTAATTTTATTTGCTGTATAAACTGCTGTATAAAACCTATTCAGCTCTTAAGAGGTGAAGTCAGCATTGTTCCAGGTGAGGTGCAATAAGTGCTATAATTTCAGAAAATTATGTAAATGCAAAGATAACTGTGTAGCTGTCTTTTAAAGTTCTCTACACTTTGTAATAAACATTTTCTTCTAATCAACCCAAAAAACATCATTGGCTAACTCTGGTCTTTCTGTGAGGAGTCTGCATGTCCTCCCCGTGTCACCGTGGGTTCTCTCCGGGATCTCCGGCTTCCTCCCACCGTCCAAAGATATGCATGTATAGGTGAATTGGTGACTCTAAAGTGCCCCTAGTGGATGAATGTGAGAGTGAATGGTTGTCTGTCAATGTACGTCTAAGTGTCAGCCCTGTGACGAACTGGCCACTGTCCAGGGTGTACCCCGCCTAAGGCCCAAAGCAGCTGGGATAGGCTCCAGCCACCCGCGACCCCACAAAGTGGGATAAGCGGTAGAAGATGAAATGAAAAAAAAAATTTCATTATTATTACTATTATTATTAATATTTATTAGGGACACAAATATACAAGGTCCATAGTTCATTAAAATAAGTGTAAGATTATGTCATTTCCAGACACATTTAACCTGCACATGAATATGTAAATGAGATTGCATAACACAGCTATTATTATAAGCAATGGTAAGACTCTGTAAACTAGATCTCTTATAACAGTACCATGAATGGGCCTTTTATAAAGGAGTATAGTATGAACCATTGGTTGATGGTAATGCTTAACCATCATGAACAATACACTGAGGACAATTATCACCGTCATAAACAGGTCTATGAATCTGCTGGTGCTCAGTTTGTGAACGTGGAGCCGCCATGGAGAGTAGTTGGCGTAATATGGGACCTTTTCAGGCTCTAAAAAACAAAAAATTAAAAAAATATATAAATGAGATAAAACAAACAAACAAAGGAAGGTATATTTTAACACTGCAGTTTATCCAATCACTCCACAAATTTGGGGAATAAGGTTCTGTTCTGGTTCTTCTGACTTCTAGATGCTTGCAGTATGTAAGTGTAAATTATTTATCAGCATTAAATAAAATCAGCAAGTGAGGTTTAAACATGACCTTTCTTTTTAATGGAAGCTGAATGCTCCAGAAAACTCATGTACAAGGTGACAAACAAACACTTTCAGCTCAGACTGTCGGCAGTAATAGATTTGCAGAGTACAACGAACTGATGTATTTGATCATTTCTTTCTCAACAAGTCTCTCAGATGTCTGCAAAACAACACAATAATATATATATATATATATATATATATATATATATATAAGTTTGTGTTACCTAGCAACAGTATCCAAGGGTTCAGTTCCATTGGTTACTATGGCAACGCCATTGCCGTGATGTCATCAGATTGAAAGTGATGAGGTCACAAAACACCAAAGTCAGGACTGTAAGTCAGACTTCTGTATGAACTTTAGTTTCATAACGAATCGTACCGAGACAGGACACAGTGTTGTTACTCAGCGAAATGCCCCAAGAACAGCAAGTCATGGAAGACAGCGACATAATCATTCTTCTGAGGTCATTGTTGGAGACATGGCGAAACTCAGAGCAGAAGTGGAAAAGAAATGAGAAGATCTCTCAGGAAAAAGAAAAGCAGTGGCTTCATGTAGAAACAGAGTACAGCAAGAGTGCAGCTGAAGAGTCAAAAATGCACTGGAAGCCTAAAGATCTGGAGTGGCTTAGGATGGAAGAACAATATCCAGCCCCAGAAAATATGTTCTCTCAGATGGAACAGATGCTGGACAATCACAACGAAAGCCTGTTAATCTTTGCAGACGTACTTGAGTTCCAGCACGAATATGACATGAGGAAAAGGCACTGGGACAAAAGGAAAAGCCAGTGGCTGCAAAAGCAGTCCTGGTACTACGGCAGGCAAAAGCTCTACAGGGTCATGAACCAAAATACTGCATATTGTGAAGATCAATTAACAACAGCACAGGAACAATTGACCAAACTGAAGAGAACAATTGAAGAATACCAGCAAAGAGAAATCCTCTTTCAAGAAAAACACCAGGAATTGACTGACCGTTATCAAGAGTATGAAGATACGGTTCCAGCTCTGAAAGAAAGGTACTTGAGCGTGTATAATGATCTGAAACAAGAGAGAACTGAACGTAAGAAGAGAGAAAATACCTGGAGTGGTTTGAAGATGGAATATGAGCAGAAGTCAGTTCAACATGAAGCTGAATTAAAAACAGTACAGGAACAATTGACCAAACTGAAGAGAGCATTGGAAGAATCCCAGCAAAGAGAAATCCTCTTTCAAGAAAAACACCAGGAATTGACTGACCGTTATCAAGAGTATGAAGATACGGTTCCAGCTCTGAAAGAAAGGTACTTGAGAGTGTATAATGATCTGAAACGAGAGAAAACTGAACGTAAGAAGAGAGAGAAAGAGTGGATTGAGAGAGAGCTCGAGTTGGTAAAAACATTAGAAGAATACCAGCAAAGAGAAACCCTCTTTCAGAGGAAACAGGAGCAATGGACTGAGTGCACTCAAGAATTAGAAGAAATGATGTCAGCTGTGAAAAAAGAGCAGAAAGAGTGTCAGAAGATAAAATCAGACTGGATAGAAAAACAACAAACATCACAAAAACAAACGGTCACCAGCGAGGCTCAAGAAGAACATCTGGAAACTGAAGCAGTTGAGACCAAAAATGAAACGTCTGACAAAGAAACAAAGAAGAAGCAGCGCAAGAGGAGCTTTTGGAGGTGTTGCTTTGGTCGTTGATGTACAAGGAATGAACACACCCTAAATCCCATCTCCCTGTCGTCTAAGTGAAGACCGGGAGGTGGATTTAGTCCACACCAAAAGAGAAACCATCCATTCAGTTCAGGCCTGGTCTGAATAGTGTTCTACTATTTTAAACTTTAATTAAACTATTTAAAACTATTAATTGCGTGTTTAATGTTAATGTTTTATTTTGTTTTATGTCTTTTACAGTTTTATTGCATTGTGTTTGTATTGAGACATCTGCGCCCTCTACAGGCTGAAAGTGACACAGTGCCACTTTAAGATAAAGTAATGTCATGTCACCATTAACAGCATTTTGCTTTGCCTTTAACCTGAACTTCCTAAAAGCTTCTTGACTTCTTGAAGCCATTTACAGTGTACATTAACATTTTACAGTGAAAGAGCTATTTGTAATAAACAACTACAAAAAACACCTTCTACTCCCACACCTTCAGTCTTTGCTTTCATGAATGATTTGCTCTCAAATGGTCTTTTGCAGGATGTGTGATAGCGGCGAAGGCCTGTACACGTTTCAGACCCGAGAGGGGGAGCAGATTTACCAAAGGGTCCACTCTGAGACACTGACCATCGCTGAGCAGCACAAGAAGGTCCTGCTGGAGATGGAGAAGAGCAGCAGGGTCAGAGCAACACACTGCTCAACATATCATCAATATACTGTCATGTTTCCATAAAACATTATGAAATATGGCATTTAGGGAAAGAGTCAAATCAACAAAAACTACTACACTTTGAACAAGTCTCAAACGCTCAATCAACAAATAAAAGTTTATTTGCTACATTTTAAGATGAGTTCATATTTAATGGATCCACGACAAATCCTTCAACTTCACTGTGCTCTGAAAATTCAAAAATAAATGTCATTGCAATATTTGCTCTTTTTTATTTCACATTTCAACTCTTATCCCCATTTCAGCTTCTTTAATTAAATTACAAACACCATGACTCACATTTAACGACGTTTTTAGAATGAATTAGAATTAATATAATCATTCTAAAATAATGTTTCCCTGGACTCAACCTCTACTTTCCTGAGCTAAAACCTCCCACACTGTTATTTCTCCAAAGGAAAGTCTTCATGAGATGTTGACCTGCAGCAAGTGATGGTCAACAGCCCAATCCCTCAGGCTTAAAGACAGGAGGAAATGCACAATACTTTACTATTTCAATTGTAGAAACAAAGTCATAAAAGAGAAAATTTCAGGCTGGAATAAAGGATAAATCCTTTGTTTCACTACAAACACATACATCTGAAACTTAAAAACACTGTTCTTTGACATTGTTCCATAAAAGTTCTGTTTTTAATGATAGCTTCAGTTTTAACAAATTCAAAAGTAAGTAGTGCTCACAGGCTGAAGTTGTGTTTTGAGATGCACATTTGTCTGCTTTCTAATTTAGCTTTGTATTGTATTTGAATAAAAACAGAGAACAAATGTCAGTATTTTTGTGTTGTAATACTTCCTAAAATACCACTTCTTATTTGTCCCCAGTTGTTGTCTCCTACCCCTGCACCCCCACTGCCATCCTGCCCCGATCGGCCTACTGGCACCACATCACTGGAAACCAAACCGGTACGAACCCCTACTGTATTGTATTTGAACTAGTCCCCCTATTTAATTCTTTTGTCTTTTATTCTAATACAAATCAGAGTATTGAGTCTTTTGGTCCACCTCTTAGCATTGTTCTATGTTTGTATTCATTTAAATGTGAACATGAATTCCATTTTTATATAATACTTGGGCCATAGTCTGTTTTCTTTTACAAATAAAGATCATTCTGAATGTAACTTAAGGGTACAATGTGTAATGTTTTGAGGTTTTAATACTGGATTTGATAGGACAGTGTCAAAGAAACACTATATGTTCAAAATATCTGTCTTCAAAACACATCTCCCAGCACACATTAAGCTGCACTTTTGTTTGTTTTCATTTTATTTATTTGTTTTGATTTGTAAATACATCCGGCTCCTGTTCTGTTTTTACTTGCTTTTAACTTGTTTTATTCATTTATTTTACTAGAATGTTAAGCCTTGATCTTTCCTATCAGTCAGAGTAAACAAACTGCACACTGTAACTTGCCTCTTTTTTCTTTTATAGTGGCCTTCATGCAACATTAAAATCACAAATTGATAAAATAAATTCATAAATGAAGTAATAACCTATTGATGTCAGGTTCTTCTTAAACATATTTTACTCTTACATGTACACACACTTGATCCTCTTTATTTTAATAAACATCTTTTCAGTTGCCATTAGAATAGCTCTTTGTTTTTGTTTGTTTTGAAGCAAATAACCTTCCAAAATGGCCCATCTGAAGTATTTTAGCTTATTTCAAGAAATGCTGGAACTTTCCTTTCTTTGGGATGAGGCCTCTGTGTGGAGATTATGTGAGAGACACACTTTACAGCGTAGATTAAGTAAAGTAAAAAAAAGTTTAAAGTTAAAGTTTGTACTAAACACACTAAAATGACCTACTGTTTCAGAAGATGGACATGTTTTGGTTTTTTTGCCGCTAGGATAGTGTCCACTTGTAAACAAACAACATCCATGATTGTGGCACAGCTTTACAAGGCACCAGTTTACACAACCCACCTGCTTAGTGTTTTAGGAAGTCTGAACCACGATGCTCACAAGCACATTCAGGAGCACTTACCTTCCCAGCACCATGATAGTGATACAGTAGAGACATGCCCAAGGGCCGCTGGTAGTCATCCCAATGTACATTGCAGGATTCCATCAAAGCTAGAACAGAGATGTGTAATAAATGCTTATTAAACAAATTTCTTGACTTTCGTGTGGCCAGTTGAGTTATAGTCAAATGTAGACTAGATTGGTTAGCACAGCTCTTCTGATTGTTTAATTATACTATAGATCATATTGACAGATGTTGCTGTGTATGCCTTTGTTACTTTTAAATGAAGCATCAAGTAGTTAACTCCTATTGTGTGATTTACATTTACAAACTGTTAAACCCTCATGTTTCTTTTCTGACGTCAACATCAGAGAGACACACTTCATTCCTGATCCTACTGTATATATACATTGACTGACTCCTATTAATAAATACACAATAAATGAAGAGCATAATAGATGATGTTGTGCTGCTGATATTCACATTTAGATTTAGTTCAGTGGTTGTTGGTTCACTGACATGAACACAAAGACTAATCTTTTGATCTACTGTGCATGACTCAATAGATCCTCCATTATTAACTCTGGATGTGCTACCAGCTCATTACTTTCTACAAGATACATATTGTGACATGAGTCCTGTGTTTTTGCAGTGTAACTGGAGACTGACTTCTTAAGTGTGTGCAGTTCAAATCTAATTATAAAATGCAGGGCTATTCTCTTATTCTCTTTCCTCCTGAAGTTTTACTACAGCATAAAGGATTCATGTTATTAGCTAAGTTGTTATATACAGTATGTATCTAATAAGGAGTGGTCTTTCATACTTTACTGCCTATTTTCTGAACTGATCATTTTGTTTTTATATATCACATGCATACATTTCAAGTCCTGGAAAGGGTTTCCATGTGTGTGTGTATTTGGTTTTCAAGCAGATATTTTTAGTGTATACTCTTTTTGTTTTTTTTGGGGTGTTTGTACAATGTTATTCGAGTTCCTTGACCTGGAAAACAGTGACCATTGCCCATAGAAGAGGATCAAAGTTTCTTCTAAAATGGGAAGGGTCTCTCAGGTCTGACAGCCAGCCAAGTTTACAGCCAAACAGGTGCATTCCCAGTACACTACAAAAGGTCAGAGAGAAGGCAGTTAACAAACAGTATGTGACATTCTTTTTTTCTTTACATTTTACAAAGTGTCCCATTTTTTCAGAATTGGGTTTGTTTAAATTTAATTAACAAAGAAGGACCTAAATTACAAATATGCTCACTACTACTTCACACCTGTGACGAGTTTCCATTACTTTGTCATAGAGTAATGGATGGAAGAAAGGTACAAAAGTCCAGAATAAAATCTATATGAAGCATCATAAAGATAAAGCTAGTGTGACAGCTCAAGGTTCATTCATATTTGGTACTGTCATTTTCTAGTTGAGGGGTGCACGGTAGCAGAGTGGTTAGAAGGACCTAAATGACAAATATGCTCACTACTACTTCACGCCTGTGACGAGTTTCCATTACTTTGTCATAGAGTAATGGATGGTGTTGCACTCAGCAAACTAAAGGGAATAAGCTCAAAAAGCTAAAAGCTCAAAACTCCAAATTCAGAAAGCACGAGTGTAAGGCTTTGATAGTGGCAGCCGTGTGTAAATGACTTACAAACATTTAATTATACATTTCACAAGACATTTATTAATATGTGGTGGTGAGCTATTGGAAGACAGGTACAAAAGTCCAGAATAAAATCTATATGAAGCATCATAAAGCTAAAGCTAGTGTGACAGCTCAAGGTTCATTCATATTTGGTACTGTCATTTTCTAGTTGAGGGGTGCACGGTAGCAGAGTGGTTAGTGGTCCTAGATGCTTAACCATCATGAACAACACACTGAGGACAATTATCACCATCATAAACAGGTCTATGAATCGGCTGGTGCTCAGTTTGTGAACGTGGAGCTGCCACGGAGAGTAGTTGGCGTAATATGGGACCTCTTCAGGCTCTAAAAAACAAAAAATTAAAAAAATATATAAATGAGATAAAACAAACAAACAAAGGAAGGTATATTTTAACACTGCACTTTATCCAATCACTCCACAAATTTGGGGAATAAGGTTCTGTTCTGGTTCTTCTGACTTCTAGATGCTTGCAGTATGTAAGTGTAAATTATTTATCAGCATTAAATAAAATCAGCAAGTGAGGTTTAAACATGACCTTTCTTTTTAATGGAAGCTGAATGCTCCAGAAAACTCATGTACAAGGTGACAAACAAACACTTTCAGCTCAGACTGTCGGCAGTAATAGATTTGCAGAGTACAACGAACTGATGTATTTGATCATTTCTTTCTCAACAAGTCTCTCAGATGTCTGCAAAACAACACATAAAAAAATAAATAAATAAATATATATATATATATATATATATATATATATATATATATATATATATATATATATATATATATATATATATATATATATATATATATATATATATATATATATATATATATATATATATATATATATATATATATATAAGTTTGTGTTACCTAGCAACAGTATCCAAGGGTTCAGTTCCATTGGTTACTATGGCCGTGATGTCATCAGATTGAAAGTGATGATGTCACAAAACACCAAAGTCAGGACTGTTAGTCAGACTTCTGTATGAACTTTAGTTTCATAACGAATCGTACCGAGACAGGACACAGTGTTGTTACTCAGCGAAATGCCCCAAGAACAGCAAGTCATGGAAGACAGCGACATAATCATTCTTCTGAGGTCATTGTTGGAGACATGGCGAAACTCAGAGCAGAAGTGGAAAAGAAATGAGAAGATCTCTCAGGAAAAAGAAAAGCAGTGGCTTCAGGTAGAAACAGAGTACAGCAAGAGTGCAGCTGAAGAGTCAGAAATGCACTGGAGACCTAAAGATCTGGAGTGGCTTAGGATGGAAGAACAATATCCAGCCCCAGAAAATATGTTCTCTCAGATTGAACAGATGCTGGACAATACCAACGAAAGCCTGTTAATCTTTGCAGACGTACTTGAGTTCCAGCACGAATATGACATGAGGAAAAGGCACTGGGACAAAAGGAAAAGCCAGTGGCTGCAAAAGCAGTCCTGGTACTACGGCAGGCAAAAGCTCTACAGGGTCATGAACCAAAATACTGCATATTGTGAAGATCAATTAACAACAGCACAGGAACAATTGACCAAACTGAAGAGAACAATAGAAGAATACCAGCAAAGAGAAATCCTCTTTCAAGAAAAACACCAGGAATTGACTGACCGTTATCAAGAGTATGAAGATACGGTTCCAGCTCTGAAAGAAAGGTACTTGTGCGTGTATAATGATCTGAAACAAGAGAGAACTGAACGTAAGAAGAGAGAAAATACCTGGAGTGGTTTGAAGATGGAATATGAGCAGAAGTCAGTTCAACATGAAGCTGAATTAAAAACAGTACAGGAACAATTGACCAAACTGAAGAGAGCATTGGAAGAATCCCAGCAAAGAGAAATCCTCTTTCAAGAAAAACACCAGGAATTGACTGACCGTTATCAAGAGTATGAAGATACGGTTCCAGCTCTGAAAGAAAGGTACTTGAGAGTGTATAATGATCTGAAACGAGAGAAAACTGAACGTAAGAAGAGAGAGAAAGAGTGGATTGAGAGAGAGCTCGAGTTGGTAAAAACATTAGAAGAATACCAGCAAAGAGAAACCCTCTTTCAGAAAAAACAGGAGCAATGGACTGAGTGCACTCAAGAATTACAAGAAATGATGTCAGCTGTGAAAAAAGAGCAGAAAGAGTGTCAGAAGATAAAATCAGACTGGATAGAGAAACAACAAACATCACAAAAACAAACGGTCACCAGCGAGGCTCAAGAAGAACATCTGGAAACTGAAGCAGTTGAGACCAAAAATGAAACGTCTGACAAAGAAACAAAGAAGAAGCAGCGCAAGAGGAGCTTTTGGAGGTGTTGCTTTGGTCGTTGATGTACAAGGAATGAACACACCCTAAATCCCATCTCCCTGTCGTCTACGTGAAGACCGGGAGGTGGATTTAGTCCACACCAAAAGAGAAACCATCCATTCAGTTCAGGCCTGGTCTGAATAGTGTTCTACTATTTCAAACTTGAATTAAACTATTTAAAACTATTAATTGCGTGTTTAATGTTCATGTTTTATTTTGTTTTATGTCTTTTACAGTTTTATTGCATTGTGTTTGTATTGAGACATCTGCGCCCTCTACAGGCTGAAAGTGACACAGTGCCACTTTAAGATAAAGTAATGTCATGTCACCATTAACAGCATTTTGCTTTGCCTTTAACCTGAACTTCCTAAAAGCTTCTTGACTTCTTGAAGCCATTTACAGTGTACATTAACATTTTACAGTGAAAGAGCTATTTGTAATAAACAACTACAAAAAACACCTTCTACTCCCACACCTTCAGTCTTTGCTTTCATGAATGATTTGCTCTCAAATGGTCTTTTGCAGGATGTGTGATAGCGGCGAAGGCCTGTACACGTTTCAGACCCGAGAGGGGGAGCAGATTTACCAAAGGGTCCACTCTGAGACACTGACCATCGCTGAGCAGCACAAGAAGGTCCTGCTGGAGATGGAGAAGAGCAGCAGGGTCAGAGCAACACACTGCTCAACATATCATCAATATACTGTCATGTTTCCATAAAACATTATGAAATATGGCATTTAGGGAAAGAGTCAAATCAACAAAAACTACTACACTTTGAACAAGTCTCAAACGCTCAATCAACAAATAAAAGTTTATTTGCTACATTTTAAGATGAGTTCATATTTAATGGATCCACGACAAATCCTTCAACAAAAATTCAAAAATAAATTGTCATTGCAATATTTGCCCTTTTTTATTTCATATTTCAACTCTTATCCCCATTTCAGCTTCTTTAATTAAATTACAAACACCATGACTCACATTTAACGACTTATTGAAGTTTCAGTTTGTTTTAGTTTTTAGAATGAATTAGAATTAATAATCATTCTAAAATAATGTTTCCCTGGACTCAACCTCTACTTTCCTGAGCTAAAACCTCCCACACTGTTATTATTCCAAAGGAAAGTCTTCATGAGATGTTGACCTGCAGCAAGTGATGGTCAACAGCCCAATCCCTCAGGTTTAAAGACAGGAGGAAATGCACAATACTTTACTATTTTAATTGTAGAAACAAATAAAGTCATAAAAGAGAAAATGTCAGGCTGGAATAAAGGATAAATCCTTTGTTTCACTACAAACACATACATCTGAAACTTAAAAACACTGTGTGATACTTCCTAAAATACCACTTCTTATTTGTCCCCAGTTGTTGTCTCCTACCCCTGCACCCCCACTGCCATCCTGCCCCGATCGGCCTACTGACACCACATCACTGGAAACCAAACCGGTACGAACCCCTACTGTATTGTATTTGAACTAGTCCCCCTCTTTAATTCTTTTGTCTTTTATTCTAATACAAATCATAGTATTGAGTCTTTTGGTCCACCTCTTAGCATTGTTCTATGTTTGTATTCATTTAAATGTGAACATGAATTCCATTTTTATATTATCCTTGGGCCATAGTCTGTTTTCTTTGACAAATAAAGATCATTCTGAATGTAACTTAAGGGTACAATGTGTAATGTTTTGAGGTTTTAATACTGGATTTGATAGGACAGTGTCAAAGAAACACTATATGTTCAAAATATCTGTCTTCAAAACACATCTCTTTGGACTGGCTCCCAGCACACGTTAAGCTGCACTTTTGTTTGTTTTCATTTTATTTATTTGATTTGATTTGTAAATACATCCGGCTCCTCTTCTGTTTTTACTTGCTTTTACCTTGTTTTATTCATTTATTTTACTAGAATGTTAAGCCTTGATCTTTCCTATCAGTCAGAGTAAACAAACTGAACACTGTAACTTGCTTCTTTTTTCTTTTATAGTGGCCTTCATGCAACATTAAAATCATAAATTGATCAAATAAATTCATAAATTAAGTAATAACCTATTTAAACCTGTGTGATGCCCCCTAGTGGGCACTCGGGGTAGTTTGCCTGGCCTGGCACACCTGTGGGCCCCAGGATGTCAAGGTCAGGTGTCTGGTAACGCCCATACCAACAGTTTGCTGTTCGAAGTAGGCCCACGACCAGAAGGAGACCACCACTGCCGCTGGGACACCGCCTGCACTGGTTTTGATTTGGTTTAGGTTGAGTTATGGTATAGTTTGGTTAAACTATCTTTACTACTTGGTATAGTTATGCTTAGTTAGACATTTTCCTTAGTTTTTGCATCTCTTACAACATGGCACACCCATTCACTACTCACATTCAACACCACCACACTACTAATACTAATTTCATACTTCATATTGTATTATACTTTATTTTCTAATTTGGCACTTTAATCCTTAGTTCATAGTAAACTTAATTTGGTCCAATTTGGTTTGATCTGATTTAATTCGGTTTAATTGGTTAAATAAAGATTATTTGTTTAAACCTTATTTTTTGTCTGGTGTGTCCTCCTTGTTTGCGACCCTTTGAGCCACGGTCGTAACAACCTGGTGCATAGGACATGCAGATGTCAGTCACACACCTGAAACATAGAAATGAAGGATTTACATCTCGAGCAGACTGGCATTTACAATATACTACACTGTATTTGGTCATGGATCCCAGTCTATACATATTTAACATTCATATCATTTCCTGAGGTCAAATGGTGAAAGGATTCATTTTAATTAATCGGCTAATCAGTTGAATTTGACATACTATCTAGGATGAGCCAAGATGAAATGTACGCTTTAAATAATGTACAAAAAAATCATATTAGCGTTGGTGCTGACCTGGTCATATGCCTAAAGGTGATACACAGCTTGCTAATAATGAACTTTCTGAGAGACACTTGGTACAAGTGATTCTTTTTCTTCTCTTTCTCCATGGTCTAATGACCACAGCACACACATTCAACACCACGAAAGATCCAATCTGGAAAAGAGAAAGAGAAACATCATCTTAGAATAAAAACATGTACTGGTATAAAAATAAAAAAATAAGTGTCAACAAAAGAAACAATAGGTGGACTTACAATAGTGATAATCACAAAATATACAAAACACCAGAAGCAGTATGTGTCCATAACAAGGTACATGGCAACATGGCAACAAGGCACATTAATAATACAGTAATGAAACAGTAATTACCTGAAATATAGTTAGCCAGGCGTAGCCGATATTGTCAACGTTGATGGCTCCCAGGTAAGGGTTCTGATCACTTTCATGACACACGTTGTAGAAGTTATTCCCGTCCACACAGTGGTGTGTACTGTTTTAGATTTGGTTGGGATGTGGGATAGTGCAAAGGGTTTCTATTCTCTTCTCACGGTGGGATGTCGCTGCAGTGTAGCGTTCCACGTTTGTCCTTTGGAGAGCAGATATAGGGCACTAGTGTGCTGAGGCTGTAGAAAGGGGGCATGGACATGTTGTACTTTCTGGAGAAAAAAACGAGTCAAACGAGGCAGCGGTAGTCAGTACAAACAAGAAATCAACAGTTTTTATTCTTAGCACATGCAACCAAAGACGCACAACAGCAAAATACGGTAATATTTTTACACCCTCACACCCTCATAATGGAAAACAAATGACAGTGGTTTGGTGTTCAGTAGTTTCAATGCTCAGGAGGAAGATGAATAGTGACTTGTGGTTTTAGGGCACGGGAGAATGAAGCGCAGTTGCGCTTTAACAGTGCGCAGGAAGAAAAAGTGACAGTGGTTTGGTGTTCAGTGGTTTCAGTACGCAGGAGGAAGAAAAATAAAGCAACTTGGTTTTAGTGCACAGGAGGAAGATGAATAAAACCATCAATGACTTTTCTGTTTTGTTTGATCAGCACTTTTACTGTCGTGTTACAGGCACTGTTCGGAAACAATCAGTTCAGGTATATGAATAAACACTTATGGTACAAAATCTTTCTATGTAAATATCTTATTTCTCTTATAGTCCGGTGCGGCTTACATGTGACAAAATATATATTTCTTTTAAATTTTAGTGGGTGCGGCTTATATTTAGGTGCGCTCTATAGTCCGGAAAATACGGTACTCTTTTGTTATTGCCTTGTTTGTGAACTGACCTTCTAAGAGGTGTTATAAGCTCAGTCCTATGAAAGCATAGGCAGACTTGAATGTTCAATACTACTCTGTGTTGACTGTTCAACTGTCTCTGGGCCTGTATGTGATGGTAATAAACTTCTCCTGCTTAAGACATTCAGAGTCTCTGCAGTTTATCTATGTGTTCTAATACTTTGCAGCTCTAAGGCAGTATACCAATTCTCTTACACGTATTACTACAGTTTTGGTTTTGTGGCAATGTGTAGTTATTTCCAGTTTACCATTGGTTGATGGTAATGCTTAACCATCATGAACAACACACTGAGGACAATTATCACCGTCATAAACAGGTCTACGAATCTGTTGAAGCTTAGTTTGTGAACGTGGAGCCGCCACGGAGAGTAGTTGGTGTAATATGGGACCTCTTCAGGCTCTAAAAAACAAAAAATAAAAAATATATATAAATGAGATAAAACAAACAAACAAAGGAAGGTATATTTTAACACTGCAGTTTATCCAATCACTCCACAAATTTGGGGAATAAGGTTCTGTTCTGGTTCTTCTGACTTCTAGATGCTTGCAGTATGTAAGTGTAAATTATTTATCAGCATTAAATAAAATCAGCAAGTGAGGTTTAAACATGACCTTTCTTTTTAATGGAAGCTGAATGCTCCAGAAAACTCATGTACAAGGTGACAAACAAACACTTTCAGCTAGATTTGCAGAGTACAACGAACTGATGTATTTGATCATTTCTTTCTCAACTCTCAAGTCTCTCAGATGTCTGCAAAACAACACAAAAATTAAAAAAATAAATAAAAAATAAATAAAAAATAAATAAATAAATAAATAAATAAATATATATATATATATATATATATATATATATATAAGTTTGTGTTACCTAGCAACAGTATCCAAGGGTTCAGTTCCATTGGTTACTAGCCGTGATGTCATCAGATTGAAAGTGATGAGGTCACAAAACACCAAAGTCAGGACTGTTAGTCAGACTTCTGTATGAACTTTAGTTTCATAACGAATCGTACCGAGACAGGACACAGTGTTGTTACTCAGCGAAATGCCCCAAGAACAGCAAGTCATGGAAGACAGCGACATAATCATTCTTCTGAGGTCATTGTTGGAGACATGGCGAAACTCAGAGCAGAAGTGGAAAAGAAATGAGAAGATCTCTCAGGAAAAGAAAGCAGTGGCTTCATGTAGAAACAGAGTACAGCAAGAGTGCAGCTGAAGAGTCAGAAATGCACTGGAGACCTAAAGATCTGGAGTGGCTTAGGATGGAAGAACAATATCCAGCCCCAGAAAATATGTTCTCTCAGATTGAACAGATGCTGGACAATACCAACGAAAGCCTGTTAATCTTTGCAGACGTACTTGAGTTCCAGCACGAATATGACATGAGGAAAAGGCACTGGGACAAAAGAAAAAGCCAGTGGCTGCAAAAGCAGTCCTGGTACTACGGCAGGCAAAAGCTCTACAGGGTCATGAACCAAAATACTGCATATTGTGAAGATCAATTAACAACAGCACAGGAACAATTGACCAAACTGAAGAGAACAATAGAAGAATACCAGCAAAGAGAAATCCTCTTTCAAGAAAAACACCAGGAATTGACTGACCGTTATCAAGAGTATGAAGATACGGTTCCAGCTCTGAAAGAAAGGTACTTGTGCGTGTATAATGATCTGAAACAAGAGAGAACTGAACGTAAGAAGAGAGAAAATACCTGGAGTGGTTTGAAGATGGAATATGAGCAGAAGTCAGTTCAACATGAAGCTGAATTAAAAACAGCACAGGAACAATTGACCAAACTGAAGAGAGCATTGGAAGAATCCCAGCAAAGAGAAATCCTCTTTCAGGAAAAACACCAGGAATTGACTGACCGTTATCAAGAGTATGAAGATACGGTTCCAGCTCTGAAAGAAAGGTACTTGAGAGTGTATAATGATCTGAAAAGAGAGAAAACTGAACGTAAGAAGAGAGAGAAAGGGTGGATTGAGAGAGAGCTCGAGTTGGTAAAAACATTAGAAGAATACCAGCAAAGAGAAACCCTCTTTCAGAAAAAACAGGAGCAATGGACTGAGTGCACTCAAGAATTAGAAGAAATGATGTCAGCTGTGAAAAAAGAGCAAAAAGAGTGTCAGAAGATAAAATCAGACTTGATAGAAAAACAACAAACATCACTTGCTGAAAAACAAGCGGTCACCAGCGAAGCTCAAGAAGAACATTTGGAAACTGAAGCAGTTGAGACCAAAAATGAAACGTCTGACAAAGAAACAAAGAAGAAGCAGCGCAAGAGGAGCTTTTGGAGGTGTTGCTTTGGTCGTTGATGTACAAGGAATGAACACACCCTAAATCCCATCTCCCTGTCGTCTACGTGAAGACCGGGAGGTGGATTTAGTCCACACCAAAAGAGAAACCATCCATTCAGTTCAGGCCTGGTCTGAATAGTGTTCTACTATTTCAAACTTGAATTAAACTATTTAAAACTATTAATTGCGTGTTTAATGTTCATGTTTTATTTTGTTTTATGTCTTTTACAGTTTTATTGCATTGTGTTTGTATTGAGACATCTGCGCCCTCTACAGGCTGAAAGTGACACAGTGCCACTTTAAGATAAAGTAATGTCATGTCACCATTAACAGCATTTTGCTTTGCCTTTAACCTGAACTTCCTAAAAGCTTCTTGACTTCTTGAAGCCATTTACAGTGTACATTAACATTTTACAGTGAAAGAGCTATTTGTAATAAACAACTACAAAAAACACCTTCTACTCCCACACTCTCATGAATGATTTGCTCTCAAATGGTCTTTTGCAGGATGTGTGATAGCGGCGAAGGCCTGTACACGTTTCAGACCCGAGAGGGGGAGCAGATTTACCAAAGGGTCCACTCTGAGACACTGACCATCGCTGAGCAGCACAAGAAGGTCCTGCTGGAGATGGAGAAGAGCAGCAGGGTCAGAGCAACACACTGCTCAACATATCATCAATATACTGTCATGTTTCCATAAAACATTATGAAATATGGCATTTAAATCATCAAAAACTACTACACTTTGAACAAGTCTCAAACACTCAATCAACAAATAAAAGTTTATTTGCTACATTTTAAGATGAGTTCATATTTAATGGATCCACGACAAATCCTTCAACAAAAATTCAAAAATAAATTGTCTTAGCGTTGTTCTATGTTTGTATTCATTTAAATGTGAACATGAATTTCATTTTTATATTATACTTGGGCCATAGTCTGTTTTCTTTTACAAATAAAGATCATTCTGAATTTAACTTAAGGGTACAATGTGTAATGTTTTGAGGTTTTAATACTGGATTTGATAGGACAGTGTCAAAGAAACACTATATGTTCAAAATATCTGTCTTCAAAACACATCTGACGTTATTTTGCACCAAGGTAGAGGAGTCACACACCTGAAACATAGAAATGAAGCAGACTGGCATTTAAAATATACTACACCGTATTTTGTTATGGATCCCAGTCTATTCATATTTAACATTCATATCATTTCCTGAGGTCAAATGGTGAAAGGATTCATTTTAATTAATCGGCTAATCAGTTGAATTTGACATTCTATCTAGGATGAGCCAAGATGAAATGTACGCTTTAAATAATGTACAAAAAAATCATATTAGCGTTGGTGCTGACCTGGTCATATGCCTAAAGGTGATACACAGCTTGCTAATAATGAACTTTCTGAGAGACACATGGTCCAAGTGATTCTTTTTCTTCTCTTTCTCCATGGTCTCTGAGAACTGTGCTGTGATGACCACAGCACACACATTCAACACCACGAAAGATCCAATCTGGAAAAGAGAAAGAGAAACATCATCTTAGAATAAAAACATGTACTGGTATAAAAATAAAAAATAAGTGTCAAAAAAAGAAACAATAGGTGGACATGGACATGTTGTACTTTCTGGAGAAAAAAAAATGGTTAATGTTGGAGAATTTTGGATCTATTGTAAGGTTGTGATGCCCTGAGCCTTGGGCTCTGTCAACAGATAGACTCAGACACCTGCAGATAACATGTCTCCAACCTCGAGCCCTATCTACTGAATAATAACTGAATAACATCTCTTTTGTTATTGCATTGTTTGCATATTGACCTTCTAAGAGGTGCTATAAGCTCAGTCCTATGAAAGCATAGGCAGACTTGAATGTTCAATACTACTCTGTGTTGACTGTTCAACTGTCTCCAGGCCTGTATGTGATGGTAATAAACTTCTCCTGCTTAAGTCATCCAGAGTCTCTGCAGTTTATCTGTGTGTTCCAATACTTCACAGCTCCAAGGCAGTATACCAATTCTCTTACACTGAGAACAGATATAAGATGACCAAGTCATCTGCATACATAAGGTGATTTATTAGACAATCACCAATAAAACATCCTTTGTCACCATCCTGTGCTGAACTGACAGATTATCCAGATCCTAGATGTTAAACAACAGAAGAGATAAAATACTAAAATACCCCCGACACACTCTATTAGTAACACCACATCAGACACACAATTGTCCCACTTCACCTTCATTTTCTGATGTGAATCCCACAAAATAAAAAGTCTAATAACAAGGTTTACTGGCTCCCCTCATTCATATAATTTACTAAATAATTTTGCTCGGTTTATTTTATCAAATGCCTTTGATGCATCTAAAAAGCAAATAAACATAGTTGAGTTTTGCATAGAACATGAATCAAGAATTTCTTTTAGGGCATACACACACATATTAGAGATATGATAATGTCTACAACCAGCTATTGGATGCTTAGTTTACCTAATTTGTCTTTAACAACTGACACTAACACAATAGAATGTATAGACACAGAGACTATACTATGCACCAAAAAAATAGAAAACAAAAAGCCAGTAACGGATGCAGTGTTCATAAGTTATATTATCCAGCCAACATGCCTTATTGCTCTTTAGCTTTGAGACTTCATCAAATACGTCTTGTGGATTAACAACTACATTCAAATCACTCTCAGTGTGTACAGTTTGTACCATATTGCTCTTGACACAATTAAATACACACAGCTGACATATTTTATTTGGCCCACTCACTCCATCAATAGAGGGATGGTAAGGATGTTTTACTGTTATTTAAAGATTACATCTCTTTCTAGAAATCATCAAACCGACCATTATGTAACTTTGAAGCAAGAGACTCAGCCCTCAGTTCACTCTGATTCTTAAATAAAATAAAATGTTTATTATTTATATTCAAATATTGGGTCATGCCTCAGTCTACCAGCCACAACCCATTCTTCTAGCCTCAGCATGCAATTCTTTCCCATAATTGTTCCAACCTGGCTTAATGTTATCTCTTATTCATATCTTTATATAGTGGTCTATTGGCTGTAATAAGCACTCCTACAATAGTTTTATATAAAGAACATAATTTTACTCCATGTTCTTGATTTGAGCAAGATGACATCTTTTGGTAGCTCTACTCCCCTCAAGACTGAGATCAGTCCTTTTTGTGTACTATATACAACCTCAGGAGATAATTTAGGCCAATCCAGTTTCTCAGTACTCACAGGAGCAATAAAAGGTTTAATGTTATCAAGATTACACTGTATGACAAATGGCATGTGATCTTAAGCAAGTAGAAGCATTGGCCTCAAATATCAAGACCCTAAATTGTTGGAAATTGGCTCAACTCTGTAAATGTAATGTTCAGAAAGCTGGGAATAAACCAGAAACATTTCATCTTTACCGCAGCAAAATAAGTGCTGTACCTCCGACCTCACTGCTACGCTCCAGGATTTACTCTTTATGTTCTTTATGTTAATTGTTGACAATGCATCCAAGTGTGCTTCCAATACGACTTATATCTCAAGCAGATATGACTTTTAGAGTGGAAACTTTCTTTCTTCAGGGGTTACCTGAACCAAACTGTCCTGTACTGACGCAACCCCTATTGTACCCCACAGTGAAAGGAAAGCTTATGGGTATCAGCACATTTGGGTGTAGAGAAGTCGAGAAGGTGCAGTGATACTGGCAAAGACTGCTTAACAGAAAAGAATGACTGAATTAATTGTTATATACTGTGAAAATAATGCACAGAACAATAAAGTACATTTGGCAAAATGTTTATTCATTGCTCCAACTATTTAATCCAAATAAAGAAACTGTTCAGAGTCTTTGGAATTACTTGACAAACGGACTTCATTATCATCGCTCTCCGTACGTTGGAACAATGGAATAAATGGACTATACAAAAAAATGGATCCACTCATGATGATGTGAACAGCGAACAGCAGAGGGCAGCAATACTCTACTGTTGCGTCTACTCAACTACAACACAAGAAGAAGAAAATACTGATTTCCGGTGTAGAAGGCGGAACAAGCGGCCTTCAGTGAAACAAAGGGCGGCCGAGTAAGTATCCATTCAGAACATACTTTGCTTGTATCTCCATTATTGTTTGTTTATATGTTTGAAATGAATTGAAAAAATATAGTAAAATTTCTTCTGTTATAATTTGGCCCGTCTGGGCAAACATGCTTTTGTTAATAACGTTGCGTGCAGCTTCAGTTTGCGCTGTCTGTGAGGCTAATGCCAAGCTAGCGTTAGCGTTATCTGTGCGATCTATCTAGCAAGTTAGTTTACTGTAGTTCGTTGGAACAACCCAGCCCAAATGTCGCTTGTTAAAGACCAGTATCCACACCAAACTCTTATAGGTCCTTTTGTGAGTGTATTACAATATGACCCAAAGCAGTCATGTCTTTGTGTTAGCACCTCGCGGCCAGACAGGCTAATGTTATTCTAATACGACTAGACATTTTTAAATTGGCGATTAACTAAACTAGCTGCACTATCCTATAATTGATGTTTCTTTGTTTAGGTCATTCATAATGTACTGAGACCTCACATCTACTTGGACTACAGACACAATGTCAAGTAAGTAGACATGCTACTGTGTCTTCATTGTCTATGAAGAAAAAAAACCCCCTGAACATTGCCTTTTTTTGCATTAATCGTAAATGCTACTTTTATTACTGAAAGTTTTTTTTATTCTCTAAGTAATGTTTAAACAGGTGAACAAGTGGTTCTATTATGTACCAGAATTATACTTCACTATGTATAAATGCTTTTATGTAGATTACTTGCTTAAAATAGTCTTGTTTCTATATGTCTGATATTGTTTATTTAATTCCACAGTTTTTGCTATTGCCTTCATATCACAGTGGTTTGTTACTTTCTTTAAAGGTTCATCCATCTCATAGGACACTAAACTTATTTAGGTGTATAAATTTTTCAAAATAGTGTAAAAATAATATTTATTTTTTTAAATGCACTCATATAGCATATTATAATGCAGAGCTGATTTCTCTTCATTTTCCAGAGCGGCCCTCTTATGCCCCTCCTCCTCCCCCCGCCCCGACAACGGTAAGAACTCAACTGCTGTCACTTCAGTTAAGCCTTGTTTCCACTGTAGAGGTACGGGACAGTTTGGTACGGGTGACTCCTGAAGAGGCACACATTTCTACTCTCCTGGGTCTGGAAGAGAGGCATCTGCTACAAAAACAATGACATCATCGAAGTGGCACAAAGTTTGTGTCTCTATTTGAGCTAAACTGTAGTTAAAGCAGACATATCAAAAACTCGGATTTGTTACCAATAAATAATATAAAGAAGAGTGTAAAGACTGGAGGTACAGTCGTGTTTTGCTGCATTAAACGTTAGACTGTTTCAGGTTTATTCACAGCTTTCAGAACATTCAATTCATAGAGTAGCGCAAATCTCCTATAATTTAGGGACTTAATATTTTAGGCCACAGGTTCTGCTTCTGTTTAATGCAGTGTAGACAATAAATACAATGTTTAAATTCATGAAGCGAGAGTAGTATGAGGCTACATTTTTGCAGAGGTGGTCGCGGTCAATGTGCACCTGTGAACTAATATATTGATCTATCGTCACTGCTGCATCACTCTTTTCTCCTCAGTTTTAAGTATTGTATTCTGTAGTTAGTCCAAAAAACAGTGCAAATGTCGCCAGAAGCGCTGTGTCAAAATAAAAATGCATTTTAGTGTGTAGCAGTAAATATGACAATGTTTGATTGGTGTTTACATTTAGCATCAATGCAATTAAACCGTGGGTCTTTACATCAATATATGAATATGCATCAATATATTGAGGTGTATCAATCGTGAGTGAGGATTTTCTATCGTCCAATCTGCTGACTCAGTGTTAGTTCCATCTTTTTGAAAGTGGATCACACTCAGAACAGTGGTACAGTGAGTATGGGTAACACACCTGTACTAAGCTGACTTGAACTGTACCGCTTCAGTGGAAACAAGGCTTTAGTAACTCCTGTTTTTCCTTCTGTCATTCACTCTTTCTCTCTCTGTCGGAAAAGCCCAGTTCTCCATCATTCCTCTCACTCCTGCTTTTTCTTGTCACACTACATCAACAGAGGTTCACTTTTTTCCTATGTTTTTCCATTGCAAATTGTTTGATTCTAAACTGGTCAAATTGCATCAGCTTTTTTTTTTTTAAATCATGCCTAGTGTTTTTAGGCATGTGTCCACTAAAATAGAGAAACTCCAACAAGTTTGCTCCAATGTTTTAATGCATTAAACTGCATTAATTCAGCCACAGGGCACCGCAGAGTGAGAAACTAAAATACAAGAGTGGTTGAAAAGTGCAGTAAATTGTTTTTAGGGGTTATTGAGCTTGTTGTAAGGCCCGTCACACGTCGTGCACTCATTCTGAATGCCAGCTGCCTTCTTTGCCTTTGCATGACGTCATGAAAAAACAAACAAGTGAAAAAAAAAATCTTTTATTTTGTCCTTTTCCACTTAATTTGAGTTTGTCCCTACTTCCTCCTCTTGTTTGTGAGCCATTTCTCATTCGTGTTTTGTCTCATTTGTCTTCCATCAGCAAATGCCTTCCACCCCAGGGTTTGTGGGCTACAACCCTTACAGCCATCTGGCCTACAACAACCTCCGGCTGGGAGGGAGCTCCGGAGGCTCCGGCAGGGTAATGAATCAATGGAGGGGGTTGGACTGTAAACAGGGGAGGGGTTTAGGACCAGAGGGACAGGAATAGTGTGCAGACTAGGGACAGAGTTTATTGGTCAGTATCATTTCCTTCAACCCCTCCCTTCTGTATGGGTTAAGATATATATCATCAATCACAGTCTTAATGAAGGGCTTTATTCCTAAAAATCATTCCCAGTTTAATTAAAAATGTCTCTAGGGCACATTGCCCCATTTTATCATAATTCTTGCACTTCAGTGTGACATGGGTTAATGTTTGTGTGGGAGTTCTGACTACACTAGGTATTTACACAGTAGTTCACTGTACTGTGTCTATAGTTGGAGATATTGTAGGTGGGTGGTGAATAGTTTCTCCATTCAGTGGGGTTGTACACTCATGCTTCTTGAGGGGTTTCAGTCTTTTGAGAGGCTTAGTCAGGACCCTTCTGGGAGACCCATGGGACCAAGTTTCAATGGATAGAGAGAAAATTCCCTTTGAGTCATGCTGTCATTTTCATGTTTCTGTTAGATCAATAAGTACATGTTGATGCCAAAAACCACCTCTAAATCATGAGCATATATTGAAGTTGCAATTCACAGGGTGATTACACAAATTCAATTGGTTCTTATAAAAACAATGGCTGTTATCTTTTGTGTTAAAAATGTAATTTGTGAAATTGACAGCATGACAAATGATTCCATTTACCTAAAGAAATCAAAAATAGTTTGCTGCTCTCTAATGTCTGTCTATTAACTAAAATTTGGCTGTTATTAATATTCATGCTGTAAACTATATATGCAGTTGATAATAGTCAGTATTACTACCACATGCTTGATATCTGTAGAATTTTAGGTTATTTTACAACCTGTCCATGTTTATTTATGTTGCATATAAATGTCAGCTGAATGTTTCCTCACTCTTTTTCAGTATATCACTTAAAACAAGTATAATTGTTTATCACCAAACTTTCCTGGAAATGGTGTTGGCAGATTTCAGGTTAAAGCTTGGTGATTAGCCGACATTTAGCCCATTTAGCACATTGCATTTACCTTCTACATATAGCTGCAGCAGTTAATTTCAATTACATGAAAAAGGTGTGATATACTTGAAGAATATATGTGAAGTAATTGTAGAAATGACTTTGAAACATTTCATTTTGTTTTACATTTGCTTCTCTCTCTCCGACCCCATGTCCCCATGTTGGTGACTCCCCATCTCCCTCCTCTTTCTCTCATGTCTCCTTTGTTTTCTCCCTCTTTTCTCTCTCTGTGTGCTGCCGTCCACAGAACTCCTCAGGGATCACCGTCCCAAAGCCTCCCAAGCCTCCAGACAAGCCCTTGATGCCTTACATGCGGTACAGCCGGAAGGTAAGCAGGAAGGTAAGACACCCCTCCACGGTGTCTGCTTTTACTGCTTGTCCTCCCATCCCCTGAAATCACGCAGGGGTCTGAGGGTGGGAAACAGCCAAGCCATGACGCCTTCACCACCACCTCAACCGCCTCGCACACATGCAACTTCCTGTGTCCTGTTAGCTTAGTCTCAGTCTCTTGTGTTTCATAGTTAGGAAATAGTGATTTGCAAGTGTTGCCTGTTCTGACTTTTTTTTCAATTTTATTTGTCTAGGCATGGGCAAGTTTGATTTGAACAAGAAATATTTAGTAATGTTGAATATTACAATATGACTACTGTGAAATGACTCGACGCAATGTTTGCGTGGTAAAAATATAATTGAAGTAAAACAAATACATCACAGAAGAGGATGAGGTTTGATTTGGGAGCTACTTTTTTCAGATTTAAAATTTTGAGTTCTGAGATAAAAGTTATAATTCTTGGTCAAATGTAATGTTTCTTAGATCAAAGTCTAAATTCTGATATTAAAGTCAGAATTGTTAGCTAATAATTAAGAAAAAAAAAGATGTGTGAAATTCTGATGGGGAAAAAAAAAATAAAAATTACAGCCTGAACTAAGCTGTTTACACGCATCTTAAAAAGTCCTGTCAAAGTTGAATCAAAGCGACAGAAAGTCATGGATGACAAACAAAATATAGGTTATGAGATTAACCTATTAGTACTACCAACTAAAACTGCTAAAAGTGAAAGTATATCTAATAGCATTATGTATATGATATTGCAAAATACCTGGCACTTAAAAACTAGCCCATGCCTAAATTGACATAAGACAAATGTGCTTTTCTCCATTCTTTCTGTTCTTGATTTTTTATTTATTACTTTTACTGTCTTCTTCCTTTACCTTTCTTTGTTCCGTCCGTCTTTTTATAATATTTTTCCACTGATTTAGTGACTGTATAATGACCTGATTTTTGTGTGTGGCCTGCTTCTGTTTGTGTACGTCTGTTCGCATCTTGCTTTTGTGGATTAAAAAAAAAAAACAAGGTATGGGACCAAGTCAAAGCATCCAACCCAGACCTGAAGCTGTGGGAGATCGGGAAGATCATCGGAGGGATGTGGAGGGACCTGACGGACGAGGAGAAGCAGGACTATTTAAATGAGTACGAAGCCGAGAAGGTATGTTTACATTTATCTTCAATTAGGGATTTTGTATTCATTCCTATACTTATCGCTCACTTTTTCATTTCCAGATTGAGTACAACGACTCTCTGAAGGCCTATCACAACTCTCCAGCCTACCTGGCCTACATCAACGCCAAGAACCGCGCCGAGGCCGCCATGGAGGAGGAGAGCAGGCAGAGGCAGAGCCGCATGGACAAAGGAGAGCCGTACATGAGCATCCAGCCGGCCGAGGACCCTGACGGTGAATTGCACTTCTATATTTGTTTGTAGGCTTCTTCATCTTGAGCAGCTTCCATTGCTGTATGCTCATCCATCTGATTCTGTGCAGACTACGACGACGGTTTCTCGGTGAAGCACGCAGCAGCCGCTCGCTTTCAGAGGAACCACCGTCTCATCAGCGACATCCTCAGTGAGATCGTGGTGCCTGACGTCCGCTCCGTCGTCACTGTAGGCCGCATGCAGGTCCTCAAGAGGCAGGTCCAGTCTCTCATGGTGCACCAGGTACAAATATCCACTGAGTGACGGATAAACAAAAGCTTTGATGTCAGCATTTTGTCCAGTTTAGAATTGTTAGATTCCTCCTGTGTTCTGATATTCTAATTAGTAAAAGGAACATATGGAACAAGAACTTTCAGAAATCAGTAATAATCACTATGGTAAACACATGGCCTCGTTACACTTAAAATTACACTATAAATGATCAAAACAGCCTTAAAAGGAAATAGGCAGAAGAAATCTAAGCTAAAATAATAATACCAAAACAATATTAAATAAAATAAACAAGGAAATTGGGTTACACTTGAAATATGGCTTCCCTAAAAAAAATTTTGGAAATATTGTTCTAAACGTATTTGTAAAAATGCTGTCCATGATTTCACACACACACAATTGACTGTTTACTATCTAAATTAGTTTATGAACGCATCCCACTCGTATGCATTTAACAAACTAATAAATGGTGATATCACTCTTTGCAGAGAAAACTTGAGGCAGAACTGTTGCAGATTGAGGATCGTCACCAGGACAAGAAGAGGCGCTTTTTGGAGACTACGGACTCATTCAACACTGAACTTAAACGGGTAAAGCAGTAAACCTTTTTAACTCTTTCTAAACATTTAAAACAATCAGTGAATGCCAAAAAAAAAGCTTATTCTTTGTTAAGATGAAATGCCTTTGTATGTGTTTGTGCCCAGCTGTGCAGTCTGAAGGTGGAGGTGGACATGGAGAAGCTGGCAGCAGAAATGGCCGCTGCAGAGGAGGCGGCTCGGCGTCGGGCAGAGGAGAAGGAGAAGGAGGCGGCTGAGCAGGCCGAGAAGGCTGCTCAGCAACAACAGGAGGCAGCAGAGCAGAGCACCACAGCTACCCCCGCCTCAGGGACCAAGGAGGAGGACAAGGACACACCCATGGAGACAGGTCTCTGCTCACAATACAGTCACTGATACTCTTTCAGTCCTAAGGCTTTGGACAAATGCAGAAATGTGTCACATCATTGTCAGCACTAAGCTAAATGTTACTCACAAATGTTAAGCAGTGGTTGCATAGTTATGAATGTCTTCTAGACTCCTTTTAATTGCAGTTGACTGAAGAGGTCCATTTTTGTCTGTGTGAATCAGTGTGTAGATACAAGCATATACCTAACTAGTCTTTATCTCCTGTTCAGATGAAGCGTTGCCTGCAGAGTCCGGGACAGACTCCAAACCTGCTCCGGGCCCTCCCTCCGACCCCCCCTCGTCCGCCTCTGACAAAGCATCTCCTCCACCTGAGCCTCCAGGGGAGAGCAGCACCCCCAGCAGCAGCGCTCCCAGCGAGGACAGCAACAGCATGCCCCCTCCTCCCTCAGACAACCCTCCCGCAGCACCACCACCTCCTCCACCTCCAGAGGCCAACCCCAACCCACCTCCGCCCGCCCCAGAGGAAGCAGCGCCTCCCCCAGCGCTACTGCCCCCCGGCCCGGCCCAGCAGTACGACATGTAACTCACAGTGGACCCTGTGACGGCAAAGAAAACGTGTCTGGAAAGGGTTGAGGGTGTGTTGGGAAGGAAGGATTCTGCGTTTCAGAACAAGGATAACGAGGCTATGTCCACACTAATGTCTTTCGTTTTAAAACATTTTACCAGTTGGGCTGTAGTGTAGATGGACAAAAATAGAGACTTGTCATGCAAGCATTGGTAATTTCTGATTTACCCAGATGAATCTCAGCCTCGTTAGAATGTCCAAACCCAATTCCCAAAAAGTTGGGACACTTAAAAAAAACAGAATAAAAACAGAATAAAAACAGAATGGAATGATTTGCCAATCTTATAAAAACCATATTTTATTCACAATAGAATGTAAACAACATATCAGGTGTTAAAACTGAGACATTTAACCATTTAATGAGAAATAATAGCTCTTTTTAAATTAAATGGCAGCACCAGATTAATAAAAAAAGAAACAAGACAGAATCTTTCAGAAGTAAAGATGGACAGAGGTTCATCAATGTGCAAATTTCTGAAAATAGTAAAATTCCAATATCCCACCATCTACAGAGCATAATATCAAAAGATTCCAAGAATCTGAAAAAATCTCTGACAAAGTCAAAGATCAGCATTGGATGTTCTTGATCTTCTAAGTTGTGAGATTTGCAAATCATTGCATTCTGTTTTTATGGACATTTTACACCGTGTCCCGACATTTTTAGAATTGGGTTTGTATTTTAAAATTTCAGCAGTGTGGATGTAGCCATTCTCTGTAGTGGTTTCCAGTCTTCCGGAACCAGAGAACGGCACAGCTCAGATACAAGTCTGCATGTAATCGTTAAACATACTCAGCATGCCGGGTTGATGTGATTTTTCAATTATACGATCAGTCACCAAAGAAGCCAAATGTAACCCAGATCAGTAAGTGCACAAAGCCATTCCTTTCCTTTTTTTTTTTATTTGAATAAGCTCAGGATTTGTTGGCGTCAATGGAGAGACAGTCAGTTCCAGCTGGTGGCCTATTCTGCCGCCACAATTGTGGAGATAACATTAAAGGAATAACAGTACGATGTGAAACGATCTTGTAAGGGCTAAAAAAAGTAACTTTTGGTTTGGAGTTAGACTGAGACGGGGCAGCTGGTCCAGATTGGGCTCTTCACTGACTACTAGGTTAACATTCTCCCGGCTGTTTACTTGGCACATCCCATGCTGCATGATGAGAATCTTTGTATTTCACTCAAATACTTCCACCACTCTCGATTAAATCATCACCTCTCTACTGTGATAAGGGCATTCAAGACGAGCTGCAGCGTTGCCTTTGCGGCGATGTGTGCGGCGGTTTACTTCCATACGATTCCCACTGTGTTTTGTAGAGTTAGACCTATATTTTTACTGATTTGAAAGTCCACAAAAACATCAGTTGGCGAAGGACCTCAACACTTTTCCCGTCTGAAACCTCGTTTGATATTTAATAACTACTACTGTAACTTTGTGTTTTTTTAGAGATCTACTAGAACTTCCTAGATAATGTAACTACACTCAGCCTTTTACATGATCTTGTACTCAAAAATAAAATGCCATTTGTTACGTTCTCTGTAGGAAATACTCTGCATGCCATACTAACGAGAATCCTCAACAGATAATGAACTTAAAGAACTGCATCTGACGAAACAAAGGGCTGGTGGTTTTATGTAGACAAAGGTAGCGTATTTGGGTAGACAAAGTGTATGTGCCCAATAGCATTTAATCTCTAGGACTTAACGGAAACTATTTTGAAAGCTACTGATAATAATGATTCTGTTTGCATCATGATCATTTCACATTGTCCATCGAAATATTAACCTCAGTCGCTAATGCGTTTAAAGACTGTTGTTTCTTACTTGAATTGGACTGTTTTAGTAAAAAATGGCTTTGTTTTTTTGCATCTTTTCGTATGAATTTCTCTATCCAAATAAAGAGGGTTTCTGTTACTGGCATCTTTTGCTGTCACATTAATTACTAAAGGTTAATTTAGCATTTTTTAATAGAACACTGAATATAAGTCACAGATTTCATACAGTTTATTTATTGAGCAATCTCAGACAACTTTCGAAAATGTCTAACCAGAAGATTTGTTGCCTTTTTATTATGAGCAAAGTTTGTCCGAATGTTCTGACCCCTTACATTCCCCTCTACTCTTGACACTGGGCTTTATCAAAAATGTGACTTTTTGTATTGAAGACATGGCAATAGGACCCTATAAGATCATCTCAGTAACATAATTGTAAAAGGTAGCAAAATACCTGTATTAAGCAGTGGTGATGGAAAATTGGCACTAAACTCTTCACATCAAGTACCACCCCAGAAAATATTAAGTACCACCTTAATGCTGATACAGATATGTGCCATTTTAAGTTTTATACGAACACATACCTATTTACCTAAATGAGTGTTATGAAATTAATTTTGTTTGCTCTGCTGCTTCTGAAATCACATTTGGAATCCCACAGCCTTTTAAGAGTCCAAAAATTTAGTGGTATAGTGAAGAGTATTATAGAAAAGTTAATAGTCCTACATTTTGTAGTTATCAGAGACTCTCAAGTACCACCACAGAGCGCCAGAGTACCACCAGTGGCATCTGTACCACAGTTTGAGAACCACTGGACTAGACTGTGATCACTACAGTAAATGCATCAGTCACTCTATAATTGAATAAGTTGGATTTTGCTGGCCATGGAATACCTTAATGCGTGATTTAAACAGAATGAATTACTGAGAATTACTCGAGCATAGAATTATGACAAAACCAAATGCTAAAACCGAGGACTTTACATGGCTCCAAAATATAATAAAAACTTGTTTGATTAGACTTTGAAGTGTTTGGACCATTTCGTCGGACAGTGCAGTTCAGTGAAGCGGCGTGCTCTCCTCCGGACACGCCCCCTGTCTTCGGCGGGACGATGCTCTCATTCTCCTCGGACTCTCTCGGTTGTGAGTTGGTAAACTTCAGGAGACCAGTACCGAACATGTCCCGCCGACTCTGGAGGCTACTGCTGCTGGTCTCGGTGCTGGTTCCGTGTCGCCGGACCGAGTACACGTCCAAAACCGAGCCTGACTACGAGTTCGGGGACTACCGCGGGAAGTGGTGCCTCGACGACCACGGCTTCGTTTACGGCATCGGAGAAGTTTACTACCCGAGCCCGTCCGCGTGTCCCTGCACGTGCACGGCGGACGGCCCCGTGTGCGTGCGCCCCAGGTGTCCGCGCATCCACCCCCGGTGCACGCGCATCAGGTACAGGGCCTGTTGTCCGGTGTGTGAGGCCATGGCCCGGGTGTGTGTGTACGCAGGGAAGACGTACCGCCCGTTGGAGGAGTTCTGGGTGAGGAGAAGCACACGCACGACACTTTTGAACACTTTATGACCTACTCTCACACACATCAAAGTCTTCAGGTGCTCACGTGACCGCTGTAGCCACGAGCTTTTTACTTGAAAGTTTTACACGCTGTAAGGAGCACGTTTCTCTGCATTTCATTCACTATACTGACTGTTATGAGACTTTAAATATGGAAAATCAATTGGAGCAGGTCATTATTCTTTGAAGATTGTGTTTTAATGACTAGGTTTTATTTTTATATGCTTCTCCGTAGGTTTCGAGCTACAGTTTGCTTGTGTAGACTATACTGTCTATTGGAGTCTGACAACAACAAAAAAAATCTCTTTTATTGCTCACTGCTGAGTCAAATACCAATTCAGATTTACTTTTCAATGACTTTACAACTTTGCTGAATCCATTTTTCTTATATATACACACTCAAATTTGTATTTGGAAAAAGAATCTGTTCAATAACCTAGCATCAATAGCATCTTATAATATAGGAATCAGCACTGACTTGTTAGTATCACTTTTTCCCCAGCCTTTTTTTGACCTTGTCCCCAGTTTCTTTGCAATACGTGTTATGAGATTGGCAAATCATTGCATTCTGTTTTTATTTACATTTTACTTTACTTTTTCAAAATTTGTATTTTAAATTCCTTCATTAGTGTGGCTGTGGCCATTTTCTATATTTTAAAAAATCTGTTCAATCACCTAGCATCAATAGCATCTTGTAATCGGAATCATCTGTGAAAACTCTTGACATTAATACTTCCAGGCTTTATTACCAAGGATTTATCCCTTTTAGGCTTTGGCCTATACTTGTCACAACATTCAATCCATGGCTGTTAATAATACAGCACTGGCTAGGTCTGCGTACACAGAAATAGCCCCAAAAACAAAAAATCAGTTAAAGAGAGAAAAAAAGTTTTCTGTTTAGAAAAGTCCCATCAATGTTTGAACATTAAAATGAGCATTACTCAAGACTCCTGGCATTCAAAGCAGCTCCCCTTCACACTCATAAACACACATTTGTAGGCAAAACGTGGTTCAGTGTCCTGCCCAAGGACACTTCAAAAAATAAGTGCCATAGTTGAACAGCCAATCTTCCAGTTAATGTCAATCTGCTGAACTCCCTGAGCCACTGGCGCTCCAAAGCTGCTCAAATACTGGGTGTTCAGAACTGTTGATGGTGCTTGTGTGTTCTAGGTGTCCAGGTGTGAGCGCTGTCGCTGTGGGGCCAACAGAGAGGTGTACTGCACCATTTCAGACTGCCCTGCCCCTCACTGTGTCAACCCCACCTACGAACCCAACCACTGCTGCCCCATCTGCAAGACAGGTATGACCCACCCCCTCTGCCTCTCACTGGTCGTTATCAATTACTGTGATTTGGATGTACACTCACACTAATTTTAACACAAGGATTTAAGCCATGCTGTGGTCAATGCTCAATCTTTATGATGCTGTTGTAGCGTAGAGCTCTGATTGGATTTGCTCAGTCTTAATTGATACTGTGTGTTTAAAACAACAGACGTGCTCATTATTGAAGGACCAACCATGGCCTTAAACCAATAAAGATAGTTACTCTGTGTAAGACAGCAGATAAGATACTAGGTTTTATTTACACAACAATCTGGAGTAGTTTTGTATTTATTTATTTTTTTACTGATTTTGGGCATGTTAATTGATGATAGGTGCTTTCATGTCTGTAGTGCCAAGCCAAACAGTTTCTTTGCTGTGGCCACAGTGAATTATCTTGTAGTTCAAATATTAAGTCTGGCACAGATTTTAATGCCAGAGGCTGAAAAGCATTCCTTTGCCACAGGGCTTATTACTGTATATTATAGTAATATATAATATAGCATATACTATGTTATTATAACGCCTCATACTCTGCTTTCACATAGATGTGTGTAGATTAGATGCACCAACCGAACACCATTGTATTAAGATATGAACAGAACAGAAAGCTCAAGCATGCTGTTGTACCGGCCTGTACCAGTAGATGGAGTCACATGCAAGTGTACTTGTTTTCGTGATAGGTTTCATTATTTTTTTCATTCCTAGTTTATTATTGATGTAAAAACTGATTACTATTTCAATTTTAATCATATCCTGGCCTAATGTGCCCGCCACCGTTGTGATGATGTGTGTGTTATGAAACGTCACAGCCTGCAGCTTACAGAGTCTTCCCTGTTATGTCACACTAGCTTTTGTTCCTGTGGCCTTTAAAGTCTCTACTATGACTGGCTTTGTGTGTGTGTGTGTGTGTGTGAGCCAGGAATAGAGCAGGATATAAATAACTGTTTGATTATATGTTGCTTTCATCAGTTTGAGTGAAAAGCAGCTCAGCAGACCTCAGTTGGACAGATGGATGGAGGAATGGCTGTTACATCATTGTCCTTTTTATAAATGCTGCCAAATTCCCCCCACATCAGCTGTTTTATCACAGCGGGACCTGGCACCAGATGAACTCCACTTCCTGTTCTCCTCTGCCTTGGGTCGGTAATTGTTTTGAAAGGACCTGCCAAGAGAAGGAAAGCCCTTCTGTGAAAGAAGACATAGCATTAAATGTGCAATGTGTACAATGTTGTATATAGAAAACTGGATGCCATGTTAGTATATGTTCACCTCAAAATCACTAATTTTTCTATCTTAGAATAATACATACATACATACATACATACCAAAATAGCAGTATTATCAGACCTGATCCAGAGTCAGTCTTAGCTGCTGTTGATTTTTAATAGGAGTATTTAATTGGTGCATTGGCTTAAGTGGCATGAGCTTAAAGGCAGGACAGAGCGGTAATGCCATAAAAATAATTCTTTTTTTTTAGGTGAAATGATGATTTTAACTGAGAAATATGCAAGGTATAGAAACAGCCAAGAAACAGAATAATATGTGATGTTTTTCCAAATTGTAACTGACCTTGGCAGCTGTACATCAGACATTTTTTACATTGCAGTCTGTGGGGAAAATCCTTTCTGAGCCGGATGGGATTTTTTTTGTGTTTTTTTTTTTTTTTTGGTTACATTTCCACAATTGGCCTTTGGTAGAACTGGCCACAGGGCTACATTCTGTACCTATGCTACATCTGCGATTATACACAAATGAAAACATACACTGATGCATTCCATTTAGTTCAGATATAACCACACCGTTTTACACAATGCGTCTTTAATAGAACCTGGCTCACACTGTCATCTTAACTTTCGTTTGCACCCTTGGGGGTCCCTTCATTTTGTCACTTGGACACAAAAATGTTTTTTTAAAGATTGCCATAGAAATATTATTAGCATGTATACATTTTCAGAATTTCTAAACCCTTAAATGCCAGTTCTAGTGATAAAAAATCAAAGTCAAGTTTTTTTTGAGAAAAAACAAACCCAAAGTTGATTTTTTTTTTTTCCCCATTCCATATATTCAAATTTGAATTTTTGGGGGATTAGTATCCAAGGCTGGGAATGTCAAAAAACACTGATTCTGATCAATTTTTATTGTTTCGTGCATTTGCTTGTAAATACACTGCTCCACATGAGTCCCTAGGACACACAAAAAAGTTTTTTAATGGCTGCCATGGAAACATTAAGGGCTTTCAATACCAGGGAATGCAATGGTGGAATGATGAACAATACACAACCTGGATAAATTTTATAGTATTTGCAGTTACATTCAGTAAGTTCAAATGTTTTGAAACTAAGCTGAGCGTGCTGAAGTTGTCTGATCACTGATTGAGAACAGTTAGCCACAGAGTCACTGCCATCTCACCCACAGTGAATGAACACAGCCAAAGTGATGCAAAAATAAAATAAATAACAAAAAAAACCCAGGGACCCAGGAGGGTTACATTTAGTCTGACTGAGATTAGTGAAAGTTAATTCTACTCTAACCCCTTGAATGTGATTGCTGTCATGTCTTGTTTAAGGACCCAACTGCTTCGCTGGAAACCGGATCATCCCGGCCGGGGAGCGCGTCAACATCAACGAGCAGACTGTGTGTTACTGCACTTACCGGGACGGGACGTGGCACACTCACCCCTACGCCTCCTGTGAGGAACTTCCCTCCAGCACCAGCCCCACGCTCAGCCCTGGCCCCCAGCCCCCCAAAGACGAGGACTCCAGAGGGGGCAGGGGCTTTGTTCCCAGACTGGAGCTGATACCGTGAGGAGGTAGTTCCTTGGCTTTAAACCAAATCCTCTTTTACTTGTACAGTGACAAAATGTATCAATCAGAACAGAGCCAGTAAAACTCTCCACTGTATTATGTGTGAAGGAGACAAAATGTAAACATGGGCTGTGGAGGAAGTTATAATCAGGGCAGCTACAGACAATCTGAAGTTGTGTTTTGTTGCAGCTGATATGGGAGCTTACACTTGAACTATTTATGGCTATATTTTAAACATTTTTTTAGCATTTTGCACAATAACTTAACAAAAGAAAAGGTATTTATTTATTTATGAGAGATTATTAATTTGAAATACAGAAACAGTTTGTCAGATGATAACTCATTTATTCTATAGAGCAACGCTGTAGCCTTTCCGACAACCTCTGTACTATACTTTCTCAGCAGTTGGTCTGGTCTCTGTGAATTGATTTTTTGTTCCCGGGGTCCACAATAAAGTGCCTCTGGACAAATGAATAGACATACAAACAATAGAAATAGAGCATAAAGCCCTCCTTTTTACATCTAATCATGATTGGTCAGATCTTCAAATTGAACTTGCTGTGAAAGAAGGGATTCCAGACCCATTTCTGATTGCTGATATATATATATTTTTGAAACCAAGATCATCAAATCATGTAGAGTGCAATAAATCATGAATCTAAATTAATCTGTATTTACAAATGATTTCCTCAAATTAAAAATAAAGGGGCTACGTAGTAAATCTTCTTTCCTTGTGACTGGTCTCTTCAGGGGTTCCTAAAGCATGTCTAATGTAAGTTTTTACTCCAGATGCCCTTCATCTGGCAACCTCCATTTATCAGGGATTGGGAGCAGCACAAAAGTACATTAGATTGTGTCCCCTTGAGGCTGGATTAATGTTTTGATTTTGGAATATTTAGATATTCTAGCAATATCATTGAAGTTTAGCTGTTATTGTTAAACACAACATTTTGGTTTGGAGAGGCTTGTTATACAAACGTAATTCTGAAAAAAATCAAATAAAAACAGAATGCAAAGAATTTCAAATCTCATGAAACCATATTTTATTCACAATAGATTATAAACAACATATTAGGTGCTGAAACTGAGGTATTTTACTGTTTCATGAAAAATAAAAACTCTTTTTGAATTTGATGGCAGCAACACATCATCGGGACAGGGCCAACAAAAGGAAGTGGTACTAAAAATAAAAGGCTGAAAGAGCCTTTGGAAACTGATTATGTTCACTGGAAACAGGTCAGTAATATGATTGGGCATAGAGTTTCTCAGAGTCAGTTTTTTGCATATTGGTGAACCGCTGTCCATCCTTACTTCTTTAATCGATTTCAGAAACAACATTGTCTTCTCTGGGACAAAGGTCATTTAAAATTAACTGAGGCAAAATGGAAACTGTTATATAGTCAACACCTGATAATATAGTTTTAGAAGATAAAATCATTGCATTTTGTATTTACATTGTAGTGTCCCATCTTTTTCAGAATTGTGACTAAATGTTGAGCTACAGTGAGTTTTCTTTATCCTGAGGTGTATTAGAATGTCTTCACATTGGTATGAAAAATAAATGTATCATTACCACTGCTGCCATCTGATGTTGATAAAAATAAAAAAAATCCACTTACAGTAGGTCTCTATAGTATCTATAGGATAGTTAGCATGTCAAGCATGAATAGGAATGGTACTGTGTAATACTTGAACATGGTGTAAACATTAATGTGGATGTTGATATCCACTTAGACTGACCTGGCAAACTCATCTAGACCATTAAATCTGTGTAAAAAGTAGGTGATGAATGGGTGTGGTGTTGGTACAGGTGGTGACCTAGTTCCTTTTCCGCACCCCGCTGGATCAGGTCTGTGAGGAGAGGGGGAAACTCACAGCAAAATGAGCAGACGGTGTAATCTTATGTAATGTATTGAGTATGGGCCAGTTGGCACCTGCCCTCACCTTTAATTCACTGTATACAGCCTGCTCTGGTAATCAGCCTTTCCTATGTTGCTCTGAACTACACTCTTCCTGTTCAGTCTGTAGTTTGTCTCATCCATGTCTGGTTTGCTCTAACTCAGGTTCAAATATTTGTGTAATAGTTCAATGTTTGTCTGTACAAAACCCATGTCTAATTTGTCACAAATAAAATGTCTTGTCACTTAAGCTGCAATTGTGTTTTTTTTATCATTGTGTTAACATCAACTTATATCACCAGTATCAAAGAGCCACTGAATGTAGCCTTTACTGTTTAACACACCCAAAACTAAACCTATTAAGGCTGTCCTCAGTTCTGATGTTCCTGAATAACTCAGCAATAACTTTTTTTTTAATCAAAACATTTTCAGAGAATTAAAGACAAACCCAAGTTCCGGCTTGATTTACAACAGCTTTTATTGAAAACAGGTGCAGGTGGAGCTCATGCTATGCTGCCAGCATTGGAGGCGATCCTGGGCCAGAGGTCAGCACACTCTTTGGCCACTGGGCCTGTGATGGCTGAGCCTGAACAGAGAGACAAGGAGGTAGATTGGCTTGAGGAAAATTATAGATAAAAAGGTAGAAAAAAAATTTCATTGACAAACCATTAAAACGAAGTTGGAGTTACATTCAGTAAGTTCAATTGTTTTGAAACTGAGCTGAGCGTGCTAAAGTTGTCTCATCACTGACTGAGATCAGTCAGCCACAGACTCACTGCCGTCTCACCCACAGTGAAGAGCTCACTCTACCCTTCTACGACAACTCACCCAGCCACTGAGCAGACAAAGCAAGTGCTTTTGGAAGGGCCTATAAACTACAGGAGCTATTTTATCAACCTTACCTTTCATTTCTCCTTTATTGTTTACTATGACCCCCGCGTTGTCTTCAAAGTATAGAAACACGCCATCTTTTCGTCGATACGACTTCCGCTGCCGTATCACCACCGCAGGATGCACTGCAGAGAAGAGACACGGTGCATGTTGGACCAGGCCACAGGAGAAGAACATGACTTAACCTAATGATGCAGCTGAACTCTCCTGCTTTTATTACATAACCACTCAAGTAATATTCTGAGTACAGTAAACACTCACCCTTCTTCCTGAGCTCAGGCTTGCCTTTCTTGACTGTGGCCATGACCATGTCACCCACTCCGGCTGAAGGCAGACGGTTCAGACGGCCCTTGATGCCTTTCACTGAGATGATGTACAGGTTCTTGGCCCCTGGACACACAAAGCAAAGCATTACTCAAACACATCACTAGATATCATGCTGCTTAGACTCTACGTTCTGGAACGGTTTGTCTCATCACTGATTGAGATCAGTCAGTCATAGAGTCACTGCCGTCTCACCCACAGTGAAGAGCTCACTCTACCCTTCTACGACAACTCACCCAGCCACTGAGCTGACGAAGCAAGTGCTTTTGGAAGGGACATTCAAAAATCATATGTACAGAACACGTATCAACACTGGTGCCTGGAAACAACTTCAAAAACTGGCAAGTAGAGGTGGCATCAGTGAGGCCATTGTTTGGTTTCAGGATTCCCATGGAAGACATGCAGTTTGGACACTACAGGACGTATACAGCTAGAATTCAAACTTCAACATAAACAGACGGTTGCCTGCGAGTCACTCAAATCATTCTGTCACTGAAATAATTTACTACAACACTAATTCTTAAATGCATATTATTGCCAGAAAATAAGAAAATGCATTGTTCTTGAGCTACTAACACAATTTAACATTGTGAAAGGGGAAAAAAATGTGGTTTCAGAGTACAATTTACATTCCCATAAAAATATTGCTGTATTTGCTATACCACAAAATTACACATTTAAGTCAACTATGTTCTTCATATCTCTACCAACTATCCACATCAGTTACTTAGATTCACATGACAACCCAAATGTTAAGTACCTGTGTTGTCTGCACAGTTGATGACCGCTCCCACTGGGAGACCCAGTGAGATACGGAACTTCGCTCCAGAAGAACCTCCACGTCCTGAAAGAAGAAATAACACATTGAGCTTGTTTCCACCTTTCCCTTGCTACCTGGCTGGACAGACAATTATATGAACACTTATTTAAATACAACAGCAAAACTCACACTGTGCAGGAAAAGGTTCAGTTTTTATTTAATAATGGTATAAAACCTAACAGCAGTGGAATATGGTTGTTTTGTTACTGTCCTAACAAATTCAGGCAAGCTAAATTTACCAACCTCAAGACGTTTTACATTTATCAAAGAATTAATTAATGGAAAAGGAGCTGCAGAGATTGACAGTACATTTCTTTCTCACTATTGTGCACTGCTGAGCAATAGCTTCGTGCAAGAAGCATCACAGCCCATGGTTTATATTAGAGCAGATTGTCAAAAATAAACTTTAAGGGCAAGTTCGACGAGTAAACAAACATCTTCAACTCCCGGTAGTGATGTTACAGCAAACTTATAGACTCGGTTTGACGCTACCGGGGTGCTAAAGCTAAGTGTTAGAGGTGGCTAGCTCGGAATGTGACGACCATTAAGTAATTTTCAGTTATTTTAGTAGTGCTGGTTTATAAAACAGTTTGACACTTGCATCAATACAGGTAGACAACACACAGCATTATTAAAAATTAACAAAACCCTTTTCTAGACTCTTATGCTAAAGCCTTGTGCCTACACAGCGTTGACAGCGAAACATGGCTTCCGCCGAAAAGACCCAAAATACAAAGGCTTAAAAATGGAAAGCGGCTTTAATTTAAACAAAACTTCTCAAACGGGAGCATAGTCTTGGTCGTTGTTTTACATTTAAACCATGTGAAAAGTTCTGGATAGGTCTTAAAACCGCAGATTACGATGGATTTGACAGTGTGAATCTCATACCTCTCTTAGACATTGCTGCGGTAGGGAAAGAGGAAGGCGGAGAAAGGAATTATGGGATATAAAGTACAACAGATGTACATCCGGGTCATGTGGCAGCGATGCGTTCAGAAGCGGTAGGGAACAATGATACTGATTCATTAGATGACAGTTTCAAGTAAAAAAAAAGTTGATTTAGATTGTTTAGCTTATCTGTGCCTTACAGTAGATAGTATTTTTCTAGTTTGGGGAAACAGACAGGAGCAGTGCCACAGAATATACCATCTAGCCTACTGCTGTAGATATGTTTAAACACTCAACTTTCATAACACTGACCTACTTTAATTTTTATTTCAGTTTACTTCATGTGTGATATAAATAATGAAGGATATTTACATAATATATGTTATTGAGGAACTGCCATATTTGGTTCAGAGGAGCTTGTACTGTGGTAAAGGGACCTTTCAAATCAGAATGATGTCTCCTGGATTTTACTGCTTAACAAATTTCTTTCACAACAAATAAGATACAATCTCATATGAGTCTGTAGACTGAAAAGTTATGTAGTGTCACTGCCTTTATTTAAAAAAAATAACACAAAATACAAAAATGTTTAGGCTTTTATAATTAAACAAGTAGTCTATATCATAACAATTTCACAATCTTATTTTGAGACAGTTGACATTTCTGGAAGATTGTCTGTCAGTCCAAAGCTCTTAATGGTCAATGTATACAAATCTAAAAAGACTGCACCAAAAACATAAAAAAAAAAAATATACTTTTTACACAGTGCCATTTTTTCCCCCAATTTTCTGCTATTGCATAAATCTAAAAAAATAATTACTGCATGAAGATTTGTTTGTAGTACCGATAAGAATTTAAAAATACTTTCACCATAGAATTAAAAGCTTCTCCTGGGCCTGCAATGTCAATGATCTCTTTACACATTCTTTTTTTATCAGTAGAAATTCTGTACAAAATGTAGTAAAAAATCAAACTGTTGTAAAACACAGATGTATAAACCTAGTCATAAATTATCCTTTATTGTCCTGTGGCCCCAATATCTAGTGGTTAACTCTGGTGTGCGTCGTCTTCCTCAGCCTTAAGATGGCAGCACATGACCAGCTGGGTTTTTGTGTTTAGCAGGTTTTTCTGTGGATTTTTCATGTTCTTGCTGCTGAGGTGATTCTAGTGATTTTGGGGGCCTGGAATGCAACTGAACTGGGTCACATAAGACTTATTTACATCAGGTATTATACAGTATATAACAGTGAGTCAATTTTTGAACAGATTTAATTGAGGCCATGGGGGGTAAAAACAATTTATTATCAATACAGCACATTATGATTCAGGAAATTTGAAGAGTTTTGACAAAAACATTAAAATAATATGACATTGCACTGTGGAGTAAACTGTGACAAGGCAGAAAGCATTAACATGTCTTAACCCTCCTGAGTACCTGGAATTTTATTTTTGCATAACTTGATGCAAATGGCATAAAATTTGGCCAAGTTGTTTATTTTGGAGTGAATTTTAATTTTCACCACCTGAGTACCTTTGGCTTTTTTTTGAGCCATTGACTCCCAATTAAAAATGCTTTTTTTTTTCAATATGGTACCATTGCAATGTGATTTCTTTATTTTTTCATCCTCCTGTATTTACATTCCTTTATGTTTCCATGGCAACCATTAAAAAACATTTTTTGTGTCCTAGGGACCTAGGTAGAGAAAAGAGCTTTTTTTTTTTTTTTTTTTTTTTTTTTTTTTATCAGTATCCATGTTTTTTTTTTTTTATGTTCCTAGACTTGGCTAATAATCCCCCCAAAATTCAAATTTGAATTTATGGAATGAAAAACAAAAAACAAAATCAAAAACATAAAGAGGCTTTAATTGCTAAAACTGGCATTTAAGGGGTTATTCAGAAAAAACATAAATATTTTTACGTATTGTGAGGACTGAAGTTAATAATGGCATTCATAAAAATAATTAAAAAAAATGCTGACATATAATATTTTTATATGACAGCGTTGAAAAGATGTCTAAGGGACTCAGGTGGAGCAAATTACATAAAAAACAACTTGCACAAAAAAATAAACAAATGATCAGAATCAGTGTTGCTACCAATTTTTGACACTCCCAGGCACGGATAATACCCCACCACAAAATCCCCCCCCCCAAAAAAAAACTTTAATTGCTAAAACTGGCATTTAAGGGAGTAGTAAAAGTAGTGGAAGAAAACAAAATGCAGAAATGAACAGTTTTGAACACATGCAGCAACTTATATTGTCATATAAGTAACATAATGTATTATGAGTTGGCTTTTGTCGATGAACTTCACCCCACACTGGTCACAACTGTGTGGCTTCTCTCCTGTGTGTGTG
>CM072155.1:3242989-3265556 GCA_036850595.1 Rhyacichthys aspro | reverse complement strand
TCAAAGATGTCTCCATGCAGGCCCATAGCTCTTATTATGTATTAGAAAACTCAATTTCCCCGTATATTTTATTGGAAATGAAAGTGAGTCCCTAGGTAAAATAAATCAAATTCCCCTTTCTCTAAACTTGTTTGAGTGAGGCAGTTTAAACTCCCATGAGGTGCTGATGGTGAGAGTGAAAGTGTGATGTGAATATCTTCAGAGGTCTTATCTCATCTAGCACAGCAACGGTCACAGATGTCTGCAATATTCTCCAAGTATCCTCGATAGTCAGGTATAGGGAGGAGACGTTGACTCACTGCTGAGTGGTTGGACGGACAATGCAATGGAAAAACACAAACCAGGAAGTTTTTCTTGTGCTAGGAACCATTAGTCCTTTGAGGGGTGTGGAAGGAAGCTGGAGAGAACTGATATTAATATAACATTGAAATAAGCATATAGCACACATTTACAAGGTGTTGTGTCAATGTAGGGATGCAATGGAAGAAAATTAAAAAAAAAAGAAGAATAAATAAGAAAATAAGTCAGAATTCTAGTCCTGAAGGTCCTACATGTCCTTATTTACTTTATTTACTTTGTAGGAACACACCCTGGACAGTGTTAATTTGACAAAAATATTTAATGGACATTTTTATCCTTTTTATTCTGTTCTCTATTTTATTAAAGTGTATCCCGCTGCTTTCGTTGAAGACAATAAAGACTAATCTAACCTAATGTCCCTTATTCAAAGCCATCCTATACAGAGCTACCACACCGAACTCTCAGAAACATGTTTTACTGATAGTTCAATGAGATAATGTGTTTTGTGTGGAGATCACTGACCCATTTGCACACGCATGATTAGTTTGCACCCAACATGATGATGAGGAGGAGACAGTGTGGTATAATTTTCCATCAGGGGGTAGGTGTTAGCTCTACCTATTTTCTTATATCAAACATCAAAACAAATCTCGGCATTCTACTCCAACCCTAACCAACAGATTATGTATGAAGTATGATTAATATATGTGCATATGTGCCTAACATGTGCAACATATGTTCAAGGGATCGTCATTAGAGATGGCATGTTTTTGACTGTATTAACAAAGGTCAATGTGACTGTTATTACCATATGGCCACAAAATGAATTGGAAACCCAGCCCAAACAATAGCATGTTATTATATTATAGGTGCAACCATAATTCACCCTAAAACCTTAGATGGATGAATATGATGTACTCAAAACAGCCAACAGGTGGCAATGTTGTCACTCTCCAGCAACTGCACAAAAAAATGAACCAAAGGGCAAACAAACTGTACTCTCACTTGGACAAAAACAGTTTAAAAATGGATATTGAGAGCTGTATTTGGCTCTACAGTAGCCACATGAATGTTTGTTAGCTCAGTAGGGTAGGTTTGTTGTCACTGACTGATTTGATTTTCCTGTGTCCCAGTGTAAACGATGGCCTTTGGTTTTATTAGTATGGTCCGCATTCCCATTCCATTTTTTTTTTGTTTTTTTTTTATGCAATCTTCTGGGTGTTTTATTAAAAAATGGAGACATCTTAAGCTGTAGCTTCTTTCTCACACTGTTCCGGATAAAAATCAAAACGAACTAGCCAGAGATTGTTACAAAAACCCTGCAAACTCTTATCTCGGTAAAGTGTTTTTTTTTGGTGTTTTTTTTGCCATAACAACTCAAACTGATGGAGAAGACTGGATATAAGACATGCAGAGTGTCAATGTCCCCCATCATCCTCACTTGGAATAATAAGTGAGGATCCCACTCATTACATTTACATTACTAAGTGTAGTAATTAATTTGATAATGAAATAGATTAATGTGCATATGATGTATTAAGTGATGCCAGCGCCAGTGAGTGATAAAAAATATTCTGCATTAAACTAGTCCATGGTGTAAAAAGGATTGTGTGCTGCTGTGCTAAATGATATACATTTTGAAGAGTAGCGTTTATTAGCAACAGTTGTTTCTGAATGTGTACTTCAGAAACCTGGGACTAAACTAAAACTGTATACTCCTTCTTCAGTGTATACCTCTATCTTCAGCCGATGATGTCACTACACTCAATTAATTACTCTCTTCTTCATTCTACTTTATGGCTGTGCAGCAAAGTCTTGAAAGTTCATTTTAAATAAGATTTCTTTCATACAGAAACATGCTGAAACTTGTGTGGCACTTCTATGCAACCACTCTTAATATGGCAGAACTCATGCATACCCTGCACTGATAACACAAACTTGAACTTGAACTGTGTCGTACTGACCCAACCCAATCAGTGGACACATGCCTTAAGAGTTTTTAGGCTCACTTTAACAGGTCCTTCCGTTTAGAGTTTAGAGTGATCTGATGTCTGATGCCTCGGTCGATTAATTTTCAATAATGATTCGCTCTCAATAAGCAACAGCAACAACCAAACATTTGTACTTCAACCTTTTAATAATAATAATATTCTTTATTCATATAGCATTTTTAAAAACAATGTTTACAAAGTGCTTGGCAATAAAACAATGTGTACAGAAAACAATAAAACAATAAAACAGCAGCAACAAAATGAATCAACAATCAGACAGGGGCAGAGTTTGTGCAAAATCAGTGACAAAAGGAAGAGGAGGCAGGAGGCAAATATACTGAGCCCCCCAGGGGACATGGTGGGGAAGAAATATTTAAGGTGAGAAAAAATATATATATATTTTTGCGAGATCTCGAGAAAATTTTGCGTTATCTCGAGAAACTTTTGCGTTATCTCGAGAAACTTTTGCGATATCTTGAGAAAGTTTTGCAAGATCACGAGAAACTTTTGCGTTATCTTGAGAAACTTTTGCGTTATCTTGAGAAACTTTTGCGTTATCTTGAGAAACTTTTGCGTTATCTTGAGAAACTTTTGCATTATCTTGAGAAAGTTTTGCAAGATCACGAGACACTTTTGCGTTATCTCGAGAAATTTTTGCGTTATCTCGAGAAACTTTTGCGTTATCTCAAGAAACTTTTGCGATATCTCGAGAAACTTTTGCAATATCTTGAGAAAGTTTTGCAATATCTTGAGAAACTTTTGCGTTATCTTGAGAAACTTTTGCGTTATCTCAAGAAACTTTTGCAATATCTTGAGAAACTTTTGCGATATCTTGAGAAAGTTTTGCGTTATCTCGAGAAACTTTTGCAATATCTTGAGAAACTTTTGTGATATCTTGAGAAACTTTTGCGTTATCTCAAGAAACTTTTGCAATATCTTGAGAAACTTTTGTGATATCTCGAGAAACTTTTGCATTATCTTAGAGAAACTTTTGCGTTATCTTGAGAAACTTTTGCGATATCTCGAGAAACTTTTGCGATATCTCGAAAAAAAAATTGCGATATCTTGTGAAACTTTTGCGTATCTAGAAACTTTATAGGATTCTGGAAACTTCTGATATCTCAGAAACATTTGCAATATCGAGAAAGTTTCATGACATGAAACTCCTTTTTGAGCGCAAAATCCTCTTTAGATGTCTCTCACTTATATGAAAACCATGTCTATTGACATATTTAAGTCTTTATATTTGAGGCCGATTTCAAAATAAAACTCTATAAAGCTTTCCCATGGATGCGTGTCTTCCATCTTGCAGCAGCAAACAAACTGACCCAGAAACCTCAAGATATTGCAAAACTTTCTCAAGATAACGCAAAAGTTTCTCGAGATCTTGCAAAAAATTATTATAATTTTTTTTCTCACCTTAAATATTTTTCCCCACCATGTCCCCTGGGGGGCTCCGTACAAATAAAACAAGAACACAGAGTTAAAAGGTAAATTGTGACGAACACACAACATAAAATTAGAATAAGTGACTTAAAAGATGGGGATATGTTTTAAAAGACGACATCACTATAATAAATAATAGCTATAACTGCTGAAAATAAATAAATAAATGCAAAATAAATATTGTGTGTAGTGATAGATATTATAAAAAAGCCAGTTAGACTTGGACTAACTGGCTTTGACTTAGACAATATCTGTCACACATCAACACCAAGATGTTCTAATAGGCTCTGAGGTTCAGAAAAGGGCAGGACAGTAAGATAAGGTCTGTGGCCTTCAGCCCCTTATTCCCTTGTGATGTGAAGGTACAGACACGCCACTGTCAGACATTATTCAATAATTCACCTCCTATGTCCTTCCTCTACACTGACTCCTGGAGGAAGAGGTGGGTTGTGTATCCTACTGACCATAGCTTGTAGCACGAGCCTCACTACTCATCCCTATTTCATCTTTTAAGAGACCGGACTGACCCCATATTATCTGTCTTCAGCCAGTCTCCAATAAAAGACAACAGGCAGTATTCTACTTGTTTATTCTGCTGGAAAAATCTTTATCGCCGCTGCCATTGTTGAGCTTTTGTTAAAAAGATAAAAAGTAAATGAGCTTCTAGTCTGGCACCTTTTCTTGGAGCAGAGCGTGCATACAAACCAACAGACGGATTCGCAGACCCTCCAGTGTTGTGGCTGAAAATGAGCCTTGAACCAACGTGTTAATAAATACATGTCGTAATCAAAGACATTATTAGTTGTGATTTAATCAAACTGGCTCTGCCTCCTCTTCACGGTTTTCAAGTAGGACTTTGCTCATGTCCTTCCACACCCACGCAGTCTGGACTCTCAGAAAGTGCGCACAGAATACATCCGAGGCTTCAGAATAATAATGTCAGATTTCTCTTGGCTGTGGATATGAACTCATCTGAACCCTTAGTCACACTTATTGTCAAGTGGAAATGTGTATTCTCCAAATCAACCAACCCTCAAGATGTGCTGTCTTGTACCGACAATGACCAAGCGTTTTTTTCCCTGACGACTGTCGCAAAAGTCTGAATTACGATTCCTCTGTGTTTCCCAAACTTTTGTTGTGGGGACCATATTTCAAAATGCCACCTTGGTTGTGACCCACACTCAAAAACTTTACACAAGGTCAGGAAGCTATTTTAATTACAGGCCCGGTAACCATCACAATCATGCTTCCAGCTTTTCAAAATGATTGGAAGAGAAATTGTCAGGTAAACCTCTCATTTGTGCCAGACTGAGGGTGAATTGTAGTGTTCTAGTCTAGACCAAGAAATCATGTTCAGGACCTGAGCATATTGAGACTTTGGACATCTAGATTGAAACAGAGTCAAGACCAAAACCATTATAAAGCTGTTACAAAAGCGGAATGATGTGGACAAATGAACTATTTGGCCGAGTAAAAATGACAAGACTGAGTAAAAATGAGTTTGAGACCAAGACAGGACCAAGATTGTTAAAAAAAAGCTCTTAAAAATGATCTCAAGACCAAGACTGGTCACTTATCAATCAAATTAACCACCAATATTTGCTGTAATGTTGATTTTTTTCTGTGGACTCAGTTTGTAGACGGGCTCTGAAATACAATTCACTTCACCGTGTATGGTTTCTTTTAAAAATAGCTGTCTTGTCATCAATATCAATGTTCTAAGTGGATCAGTACATCACATTTGTGTCACATTGAGGACAACTAAACCCTATACACACTTGTTTGTTGAGTGGAAATGTGTAACCAAGCAACCGACCATCAATATCTAGTGAAAACAGTGACCAAGCATTTTTCTTTTCTGACCACTCACTTTGTAAATGTGCAGCACACTCAGAACTCTCTTCTCTGCATTTATTGTTCCTTAGAGACTATGTTCTACACTGACAAGCCAAGAAATTCTAATAGGCTTTGTAATACAAGAACCTTCTGTTGTTGTTTGTGATGGACTGAGGGCAACTGGGGTGAGTTGCATCAGTAGCTCACATACAAAGTTAAATAAATAACTAAGGATGCACCAATCAAGCTTTTTCAGTATTGATCCCGATCCCAATTTAGGTGCTTTGAGTATCTGCAGGTATCCGATACCGATCCGATCCAACTGGTATTTTGATATATATCATATAAATAAAGACCCTTGTATTTGTCACATGACCCATTTTGGAGATGGGGGTTATTATTACATTTTATTGTAGATTTGTCTACATTAAAAAAAGTAAAACCAGCTCTTTTAACATTGTATAGACGTACAATATCAATTTAATTTGAGTAATTCATTTTATTTATGATTAATTTTATCTTGTGGTAGTATAATAGGTTCTAATAGGCCATGCAAGTAAGGAACCTCCCATTTGGGTCAAACAAAGGGGAACTGGACGTTTACTCTTCAATTTAATTTATTTATTCAATGACACTTTAATTTATGATTTATGATGTCCAGCTATCATATTATGGTATATTTATGTGTTATTGTTATGTCACTACAATGACAATTTTTGCATTAATGGTGACATTAATGTCCCCGAGTGTACCAGCCACTCCTAATTTAAGATGGCTTTGTCTCATGGAGGCCTAGTGGGTGATGTGCAGAAATCTCCTTGGATTGCACACCTATGACGGCAACTTATAATGGAATAGACTCCAGCAGCCCCTGACCCCCCAACAGGATAAGCAGATGAAAATGAATGTATGGGGCCTGTCCTTGACTCTTGCTGCCTGCATTAAAACACATGCATATGATCTTCTTTTACTATGTTGCCCGGCTGCATTAAAAGAGATAAAACGTAAGCCGCAACAACGAGCAAGTATCCTTTAAGTTCCCTTCACAAACTCCTGGAAAACTATGTGTTGTTTTTCCCCCAGGCTTAAACTTGAACTTAATCCCAGAGTGTCTGACACCACACAAAACATATCCACTTCTTATCGGTTAATAAAAGGGTTGTTTGCATGTTGTTTTGGGAGCTTTATGTGTGTTCACAGCACTGCAGTTTCACTCTGAGGGCAAATCCTCTTTAGACCAAACCCTTTTCTGAGTTCCACACTTCCACAATGACACAATGTCCCGAAGAATGCATTTTTTTTTTTTATGAGTCAATGTCTGGACAGAGTGGAGTCCATCAGTGTTGTCATTAGTGCAGTGAAAATGGAGCAGATGTGGGAACGACAGACTTTCTTTTCATCCACCTTCTGTTCCTGCCTCTTCCGTCAGCGGGATGGCCTTGTAATAAAAACCACAGCCGCAGCAATAAGTGTGGTGTACTTCTGCAAATCCCATTAAAGGCTAAAAGCAATAATACTCCGTGTTGTGATTTCGTATCATCTCTGGAGCCCTTGTTTGTTCCTCTGGGCATGAATCTTTCTAAAAACCTGGGATATCAGACCTACAGTACATTCTTATGGCTTGATGGGCTAAAACAATGGCTCAGAGTAAGATCTAAATCTAACGCAGATGAGCTGGTTCTCATAGAGCGACGCCACGTTCAGGTGAATGAACATAGGGTCAGGTCGGGTTGAGGATTATCGAGTTGGAATTATATAAAAGTGTAAAGTTTTTTGATTATGAGAATATTTTTAAGAAGAACAGAAGTGTGTGTCATGATACAGTGACAGTGACCTTGACTATTGTGGCCAAGTAATAATGAGTCTAAGGCCTTTAAAAAGTGGTCTTAATGCCAAAGTCTTGTGCATTACAAAACTAACCATGTTCAAGTGCGTTTCATGTTTGCTGAAGTTTGAAAAGACTTCATGTTAATATTTGAACCTTTAGCAGAGATCCAACCCCTGATCCTGGAGCACTTAGACATGCCTCCCCACAGTGACAATGTTCCAGCCATGACTGACTCAGGATCTAAAAATTTAACATGGGCACACAATAATAATCATTTTTGGACACAATCCTAAAGAGACTCAAATGACAAGATTTATGGATTTATCCATTATCATCATGGTGACCACATACATTTATTAACACAAATATTACTTACCAGTAATTATTTCTCACACAGAGTACGACTGGTCTTGCCTCCAGCTCCCACCCTGAAATCAAACATTCAAATGCTGACGTATTTTTAGCCTCAGAGTTGGACACATGGAGATAAACAGATGGTGCACATTAACCGTCTACATCTGCTGCCGGTCACATTTAGGTCACGTTTGCCCTGATTCATTCACAAACTGAGTCATGACACGTCACATGCGCCTGTTGCACTCTGATTATTGTCATTCGATGAATATTCAACGTATAAAAACATTATGAATGGAAAGTGAAGTATATGTTTACCATCTGTTCCACTGCGTAGGGTTGGAACAGATTTCAGGTCAAACGCAACACTCCTTGTTGTTAATTATTCTTTCATTTGAACATATGGTAAGTATTAATAATGAATAAATAACAGTGTTACTGTGTAAGAACAATGACAGGGTAAAGACATTTTAATGTTACATAGCAAATACAGGAAAAACATTTTAATACATGATCAGAGCCTGCTGAGTTCACTCCAGTCTGGACCTCAGTTTTTCCATTCATCTTGTGTGGCTTATCCAGGGTCAGGTAATGTCCTATTCTAGTTTATTCTGTGTATGCTGCGACTGTTCCTGAATTCTGATTGGTTGTATGTCTGTCCTATACTATTAAGCCATATTGGACAGACATACAACCAATCAGAATTCATGTAAATATATGTTTACAATAAAAACATTTTTCCTCTTGTCTTTAATCGGCCGTTGTGACTCTGCAGATGATAATAATCACCAGAGAAGAAGAGTAGACGTTGCTATGGTAACTTTATGGTGGCTTGGTTTAGTGAAGCGGCAGCAAATAGGCGTTTACTTTTTATGAAAATTAGCCATGTGCTTTTCAGTTTACAACCAATCAGAATTCAGGAGCTGGTACTGTTCCTGAATTCTGATTGGTTGTATGTCTGTCCTATACCAATAAACTAGGAACCTTAGTGGTATAGGACAGACATACAACCAATCAGAATTCAGGAACAGTACCAGCATGCGCAGAATAAACTAGAAGAATACTCTAAATTTCTAAACCTTGTAAACCTTTGCCTGCTTCCTCATTCTTAACCTTGGATACTTTGTTGGAATTTGGACAGCCTTTACATTGAAACTTGTATTTATGGACACATGACCTGGACTGTTAGTTCAAATAACGTCCATAATTCACGGCACTTTTCAACCCCTCACCATCTTGCCTCTAGTCTGTCCTCCAGCTCAACTCTTACCTCGACACTCGCTCTGGCATTGTGTCACCTTCTTGTCCTCCATTTTGATTCTTGTTGGATGCAAAGATTATTCCTTTTGCAGTTCACTTGCGCTCGCTCTGCCTGCCGCTCATTGACCTGCCCATTCGCGTGAGACTCACCATCTCTTTGCAAAGATATATCCTTACATTTTTAAAGTTACTGTTGCCGTCTAGAGTCTTGCTTTTGGGTCTATACTTTGTACCGCTCTGTCATCATAACTGACATGCCAAACTTTTGGATTCAACTCCACCTGGATGTTTCTACATGTGTTATTTTCCAGAACACTTTTACTGATTATTACCTTGAGCTGAATCATTGACAGATATTCACAATTCACCGCACGTTTCCACTAAAAGCTCCCATAAAGAGATCTGGGATAAACAGACAAGACCCTGAGAGTAATCAGCTCCGGCACAGAGCAGTCATTCAGTCAGATTGTTTTCTGAAGCTCACCTTCGACTGACGTTAGACACAAACGCAGATTAGAAGTGGTTCAATTTCACAGCAACGCTTATTTGAAGACGCACAATGGACGGGGTACGATATGTTCCATGTGTGCTCTGTGAACAACGAGATAGTGCTTTTCAAGTCGAAGTGAGAAGCAGACACTGACGCAGCAGGAGGACATAATTAAAGCTCTATAAAGCATGTTGTGGACAGCTGAAGGAGCACTGTGCAAGGGAGTGTTTTGTTTTTCTGTTTGTTCTATTCTTTCATCTTTATGTATTACCCACAGTTGAAAGTGTAGAGCGCATATCCAGTCTGGAGAAACAGACAAGTAATATTACAAAAAAAGTCAATGGTCGTAGGTCGCACAGGGTGATGGAATTTAAAATGAGCAATCTCACAGTCTTACGAATACAGATTCTCTCGGACACTGACAACGAGAAATCCAATTATAGTTGGCAAACGGACACCAAATTAATGGCCCGTTTACGTCGAGGGCCAGATCTACTCGTTTTGTTACAAAAATGGCGCTTTGCATGTTTTCTAAAGGCCCACAGTGCAGTTTATTTCAGGAAAAAGTGTGGACACAGGTGATTTCCCAACTGGCCTCATGGTCTATGCATTTGTGGGATCTTCCATTTCACAGCAAAAACTAGGGAGGAGACACGCGGCTGAATTTATAAAGGTTTGTGACTCGAAAAATCAATGAATTGTGCCAAAACTTTACGCTGAAAGAAAGCATGTCTTGACTGTTTGCGTCTGGTTTCAACCAGGTCAGGTTCAGGAGGAAACAGCACTGAGCACTGAACAAACAATCACTGCAAATATTTGGGTTATTGTTCACATATCCACCACTTAAGTGTGTTGTTTATTGCTGATGCTGACTTTAAAACAGAAAGAGAAACATTTGAGAAAGAGAAAACTCCCAAAACAATTACTGCACAATAAACTCCTACATTTGTTCATCTTTCACACAAGTTTGGCCAGCTTTCTAGTAATTTTCAGTTCCTCAAGTGTTGTTCTGAATGCTTTCATAAAGTTTTATAAAGTCCATCCGTCTCCTTTAAAACTCTTTCTTAACACTACAACTATAAGGCTATGTTTCTCCCTCTAGAGGGCCAAAGTGGGCCCTCCAAGGGGTTTGATTTTATGAAAATTCTGAAGGATTTTTGAAAGGTCTGGGTCAAACAGTGTAAGTCTGGGTCAAATAGCTTTCACTTCATCAGAACAAAATGGAGCAGTATAGGCAGTGGCACCTAAACAAAAGGCATTTTAAACAAACCTGGGAGTATAAGTATTTCTTTTAATTTCATGATTTTTGCGTTTAGCCCATGGTCCACTAATATATTTCTGCTTTGGCCGTCTACGGGAAAAAGTTTGTGCATCAAACATACATAATATCCATCAAGACTTATTATATTTTTCTTTTTGGAGCTTGTGATATCTTGCACCACTCCCTCGTCCTGCTGCAGGTTCACAGAACATGTCCATGATTTGGAGTTGTGTTAAATGAGCAGCATAAATGATGTAGAATGACTTGTCCCAATGTAGAAAACATACTGCATGTCCACAGTTCTCTATTAAGCAAATGACCTGTGTAACATCCATGTCCTGATCCTGTATTAGAGTCTATGCAGCATGTCACGAAGCGCTCTAAGTTTTAATTAAAGCAACAGTGCTTTTTTTTTTTAATGTTTTAATATTTAAATTCAGTAACAATTATCTGTGTGTCTTTGAGATTCTGCAATTTTTTCACAAAATCATCTGGAAACATAACTGTGAAAACATTATTTTATTTATTCTAGGCTTCCTCAGAAGATCCTGGAAATTACAAAAGAATTACACCCATAAAATCAATTCTTGGGTGCTGGAGGGTCTCTCATTTAACAACATAATATAACATCATATGGAACACATGGCATACAGTTCTGGGCCGTGAAGCCTTACGTCCGATCACATAAACTGACACTGAACTTGAGCACAGTTGCAGTGATACACTTTCCCTCCAAGCTGAGGTGCTGTAACTCTGCGTCAAAACCTCCATTATATTAATTGTGCTAAAAGACCCGAGAATATGACACACGGTGCTCGATTATCCGCAGAAGAGCCAATAAGCCCAGAAAATGACACTGGGAGCGTTTGATGTGAAGAGCTGTCGACTGTCTCCAAGCACACAGAGCAAAATATTCATGTGCAGCCGCCTGATGTTACTACTACTAGTAAAGTTAGGTTGCTAGGATACGAGCGGGGACGGAGCGAGGGGAGGGTGCTGCAGAATGAGACGCTACTGCCGCCGAATGCTTATGAGAGATCTTGGAAAGAGACGGGGAACGTGTGAGGAGAGAGAAATATGAAAATGGAGAAGGAACAGAGGCGGGATCAGATCGGAGAGGTGCCGACGGGACGAGGTGGTGGGGGGGCGAGGAGGTGTCCTGACTGAGGGGCGAGGAAGTGTCCTGGAGAGGGGTGAGTGTGAAAACTCCAGGGACTGAGGGAGGAAGAGCGATGGTGAGGAGAGATGAGGAGTATGAAGCAGATACTGGATGTGGGAAAGTATGACAATGTACAATCCTTAGATCTAATGAAAGCAGGCAGCATCAGTTCATATACACTCATAACACATACATTATATACACATACACATACATAGACAGTAATGTTCCCTGGTATTGCTCTGTTTTTTTCTATTTTGCCATTAAAGTATTAAATTAAAATCTGATCATTTTGCCCAAAGGATCTCGAGTGTGTAGTGTTCCTTTTGTAATAAGTGAAATCACACCTGATGTACTAGTTATAGTTATTGTATTGTCCTCAAGGCCATAGCAGTAGGTTTGGCCAATAAGGCAACTGCCAAGGACCTAAAGCTGAAAGATGGCCCCCTAAAGATGCCTCACCACATACATTTTTTAAAATATTTTAATTCATAGGGCCACAGAAATCTGCCAGTAAAAACTATACCAATTCACCACCAAAAACCTCACCAAAACAAAAACAGATTACACAAAAAATGATTAGCTTAAACTTCTGACTCTGAGTTCAGCATCAAGACTGATCCTGCAATTATCTCAATGTCATTAAACATCTTGCAAATGTAGCCTATTGTTGATTTATTATATATTTGATATGTTTTTGTATTTTTTTCTAATTCTTTTTTGTGCTTTTTCTATGTGTATGCAGACATATCCAGTGCTAGAACAGACACTTCTCCAGGATCCTTCTCTGCTGCCATTTATTTAATGTTGACGAACAACCAATGGGAGCGTCCTTGAATCGGAGGAGGCCCACTTGGGATTGGCTACAGCTTGCCGTTGCTTGCTGATCACTCTCATCCTTTCAAATCCTTGATAATAAAACTGCTATTTTGCGCTTGACTAAACAACTTTATTTATAAAGTCAGTGTATTGTGGGCCTGAAGGTAAACAACAGAGTACAGTCTTAGCTGTAAGTGACCTGTCCTTCAGTAATTTGAGAGTGAACTGGCATTATATAAAACAGAATTGAATTACTTGCGAAATAAGATCACATTGGAGCCTAACAGAGGTTGACACTGAAGTAGCTCCACACTCCTTTACAGTAAATCATCAAGATTATTATTATCATTATTTCTAAGCACTATAATGATCATTTTTTAGGATTTCTTGGAATATAAAAATGATTCAAATATATAGTCATTGTATCTTTTGGCATTACATTTGATCAGCTATGAAAATAATTTAAAAAAAATGGTAGCACCTTGGTGGTTCACCTTGTAGAGCATATGCTGACCTCTCGGCCTTATTGTTATGCAGCAGAACTCTGAATTACAATTTACTTACTACTGGCATTTATTGTTGAATTTGTTGAAGTATATTGCTCATGTTCTGTCACACCTGTAGAAAAATGACCTGAAAAGAAATGTTTGAAGGTATTACATTAACATGAATTATTGGCTTTTGGCTAAGGACGTTCACCTTTGACCCAGATTGAGGGTAAGGTGGGTTGAGCACTCCTGGAGCTCTCTACTCCATCTCCAAGACAGTTAATATCTCTACTACATTTTTGTCTATGTACAAAAACATAGTCTGAGCAAACAGAGTTCAATTGGAGAACGGCACAACCCATGAAAACAAATGTACAAAGATGTATGTGGACAACAACGACTACACCCACCACATCTGTGTTGACGCTCATTATTTAAGAGCAGATAAGCCGAGCCGTAAATGAGATCAGTGCCAAAAGAGGAGCTCCGGTGAGTGAATGAGCAGCGAGCTTACCCCAGGGCAGTGCAGCTGAGAGATATTCCCATGGCTACAACTGTGACAGACACCCAACCCAAACCGACAGGCGGCTGCTCAACACGCCGCATCAGCCCCTCTTTAATCTGACAAAACACAGCTTGGCCGAGAGGCGGACGGATGGACACACAAGCCCCCCCACACAAACAGGCTGGCACTCGCACACTCGCACACTCGCACCAACGCTCGCGGTACGGCTATGAATCCAAAATGAGGATAAATATTTGATGAGGAGCGCCTTCTGACTGGAGTTTGCAGACAAATCACGTCGCTCGCTGCGTTCGCGGAAAGAACAGTGCAGAGTTTAGAGATGATCTGGGTCAAATACAGTGGAGCTTTTTTTCACACGGGGGGAGGCTCGGTGCAATTTGCTGACTGACATTTTAGAACTTTATGAATGCTTTTCATAACTGGAAGGGGTTTTGCAATTCAAGTAGTTGTGCACTGGATTCTAGTGAGGTTATAGTGATAGTACAGTTAAAGAACACATTTTCAATAGATTATAAGGTTCGCCACCACAAACTACATTCATTATTATTTGTTTACCAAATGTAATTAATGTTATTAAGTTTTCTGCAGAACCTTTTTGACTGCACCAAGCTGTCTGACTCAAAGATGTTAATTCAATAGTTGCTCAGGGCCTTTTATTAAAAAACAAACAAAAAAAAAAACCCTCATCAAGCCTTATATCAGTGGGCTTCAACTCTTTTTTCCATCCACGTTATTTTCATTATGTTCCCCTTTGCTTGCTACACAAACGATTGTTCCTTGATGACACTCACACTGCCCTGAGCCTGACCGGGGCTTGAGCACCGATGCATCATCAAGCTGTCTGGGATTTATGTTGTTGTAAACTCTTTAGTTAGCACTCTTTAGTTTACTTAATGAGTGGTGTTGATGTGTAGCATGAAGAACACAACCGTACAAAACAAAGAACAGCACACTACTGCCCACAAAGCTTAGAGCTAACACTAACAACTGTTTTTGTCAAGAGGAACATCCCAGATACTATAAAAAGCTAAATAACTAGTAGCTTATATCTGGCACATTGCATCCCTTGTGAATAAATACATCATATATTATGTAGATAGTATAGAATATTTAGATAAAGCAATTGATTAAGTGGCCGTATTGATGATGTGTTATATGAATACTGCAAATGCCTGCTTGTACTTGTGCTTTTCCAACTGCACCAAAGCCCAGGAAGTGTGCTTTACCTGAGCATTGTTTTTTTGCTTTTATTTCGACAATAAACGTAAGAACTTTCATATAATATGTAATATGTTATAATATGTTTTCAAACAATCAGGAAATGGTGATTTATGTGGATGTTTTCCCCCAGTATTTTATCAGTGGCGGGTGTTGTCTTACATGAATCTGTATTTCCTCTGGGTCTGTGTGGGTCTGGTTCCTCTCGGTCTGAGCCGGACTGGGACACACTTACGTAACTGTGCTTTGATGAAGACAGTGTGGCCCTGAGCTCAGAGAAAAGAAATATGTATGTGGATAAATACTGAAGAGATTTGGAGACATTTTTAAAACTATAGGCTCTTTTTATACAAGCACTGAGGCTGCATTAAAAATACCATCCACTTTTCTCCTGGAGGATTCACGAATTGTTCCTGATCCTGCTTTGTGTTGAGACTTTTGGGCTGTGGTAGTAGTAGCATCATTCCTCATCTTTTTTATTAAAAACAATAACTCTTGACTTCAGTCACAATATAGATGGATGCATAAGCCTACATGTGTCACTAATGGGTCTCCTTCTGTTCCTGTATTAGTCACATCTTTGTATGACATATTTTGTTGCTGATATAGGCACTATCTACCCACACCCACCGGGACAGTTTGAGCTTTTTGGAGAGAAGTGCAGCAGGTAACTCCAGAGCCTATAGCGTTAATTATAAAACATGTATAAGGTGAGTCCAGGCAGCGCCACCAGGAGGCCGCTTCCTGCTAAGCTGCACGGCTACAAAGGGAATAGTCTATCCTCGGAGCGCTCCGTCGACAGGGCCCAGCTGCTCAGGGGCCATTCCCCTGCCAATGTACGTGTGTGGTACTTCAACATCAAGGCAGGTTAAATATATTCCATCCATAAAAGACTCTTGGGTCTCTTGAATTCTTGAATGATCTCCACCATATCTGATTTATTTCATTATACCTGATTAAGGATGCTTATGAGATGTGGAAGTCACTGACTGTCTTTAAGCTCCGTTGTAGGAGTGTTGACCCATGAAAATTCATAAAATTCACAATCAATAAGAGCTGTTGTCTGACTGACAGTACAGATTGATTCAAAAAGAAATCCAAGATATGGTTTTAGAGACAGTTAGAATCCAAAGAGAAAAGCAAACGGACAAAGCTGCCACTTTGGTCTGATCTAAATGCTTATAATGTTAAAAGTGTGTGAATTCTTGAGACTGTTAAATCATTTCAGTTAAGCAAATAATCATCAGTTTTAGTCCCCTTCCCAAATGAGGGCAGCCATGTTTGGGGGTGGGGGTGCTTTAGTGGGCATATCTCTGTAGTCAGGCTCTTGCCAGAAGACCACATGGGGGCCCGACTTAGAAATATTCTGAATGAAAGTCACAGGGGAACTGCAAACTATTTTTGGATTCTGTAAATGTCAAAATGATAACATTTAAACTACAACTACTACAAAAGACTTTTTGAACACATGGCAAAATACCACTTTATGATGTGAGAGTGCTGTGATAAATGCAATTGTCACGTAAAACACATGCCACCAAGCAGTGAGCTCATTTATGCCTGTGATAAATGAATCAAAACTCCAGAAAAATGGATGTCGGTAGATTTAACTTTTTTACGTTTGTTACTTTTTCCTGTGTGTGTTTATATCTATGTACGTCTAATGTAGTCTAATGTATATCTATTGTATATTCTTCTATATAGATCGCTGAAGTTGTGCATGTGACAGTTTGTGATGTCAAAAGTTAGCCTTATTTTACGAACCTTCTCAATCTTTTTAACAACAGATTTTTGACAAACTATTAGCCTGTCCAGCCTGACCCATTCCCTTTCCTAGTGGAGTGGGTCTGGCACCCCTCCTTCTCAACTGATCATCATAACTGTTTATCTAAAGTGGGGCGGACTTTTTACAATGCTTTTTTTTTTCTCTTGGTCTGGTTGGTTGTATTTCTGTCCAATCACATTCTGAGGTTGCGTTCATTTGTCCCGCCTCCAGGAAATCAAAACAAGATTAGACAGGGACCAGACTAATTCTTTGTATAATAGGAAAAAAAATAAGGATGACTGGCCAGATTAACAAATGATAGTCCCAGAGTCACCTGTATGTTAACAGAGTGAACAACAAACAATAGACTGGTATTATGGCACCAAAACAAACAAAATAAATACAAAATAAATAAAAAGACTTCTATTTTTATTTTTTCCCATTTTTCTGAGGACCCTTCTGGAAACATAACCTCTTCCCTAAGAGATTACTTATTTTTTTCCACTAAATTTGTCCTTTAAACAACCACCTTATTGCCATGTTTGTCATGACAGGCAAGCTTCCATGTATCACACACTTCTTTCTCGCAGACAGCACAATCAGAATTGAAACTGGCCTTGGGTGACCTGTCTGGAGTGGACACAGCCATGTCAGTTCTCAGCTAATAGTATCAATCTAGCCCCAGTTAGACGGAGGGAGCAGGCTGTAGTCAAGGTTAATTTTAGGGGTTGAAGACTGGGCGAATCATCAGTTATACGTGCACTGACTCTGGGGAGGAATGTGACTTCAGGTCGAACCCCAGCAGAAATAAAGCAGGTTGGTTAAGGACGGGCAGAGTCGAATTTTAGATGACAGTCATATCAAAGGTGAGTGTGTATTTTTTATGTGAGAGCCTGATCTGTGTTGGTCCTCCAGTCCTTCTATTTTTTCTTCTTTGTGGCCTCAGATGTGTATTGTGATGTATCCAAGAGCAACCAGGAGTCACATGTATGCTAACCGACCAATCCCAGAGTCAGATGAACACTAACAGATCAATCTCGGGGTCACCTGTGTGCTAGCAGAGCAGAATCACAAGGATGTTAAGCGATCAATCCCGCAGTCTCATGTATGCCAACAGTGCAACTGGCAGTCACATGTATGTTAACAGAGTGAGTCACATGCGTTCTAACAATGGCTTTGGGGGTCAAATGTATGCTAATGGAGCGATGAGGAGTCACATGTATGCTAAGAAAGTAATTGGGAGACACTTTTATGCTAACAGAGTGATTAGGAGTCACATGTATGTTAGCAGAGTGAGTCACGTGTATACTAACAGCAGGAACAGGAGTCACATGTATGCTAACTGAGCAACATGTATGCTAAGTGAGCGACAGGGAGTCAGATGTATGCTAAGTGAGCGACAGGGAGTCACATGTATGCTAAGTGAGCGACAGGGAGTCAGATGTATGCTAAGTGAGAGACAGGGAGTCACATGTATGCTAAGTGAGCGACAGGGAGTCAGATGTATGCTAACTGAGAAACAGGGAGTCACATGTATGCTAAGTGAGCGACAGGGAGTCAGATGTATGCTAACTGAGAAACAGGGAGTCACATGTATGCTAAGTGAGCGACAGGGAGTCAGATGTATGCTAAGTGAGCGACAGGGAGTCAGATGTATGCTAACTGAGCAACAGGGAGTCAGATGTATGCTAACTGAGAAACAGGGAGTCACATGTATGCTAAGTGAGCGACAGGGAGTCAGATGTATGCTAAGTGAGCGACAGGGAGTCAGATGTATGCTAAGTGAGCGACAGGGAGTCAGATGTATGCTAAAAGAGCGACACCAGAGTCACATGTATATTAAGAAAGTAACTGGTAACTTTTATGCCAGTGTTAATTTTGTTTAATAATAGTTTCTGTCAACAAGATATTTTTGCTTTTTGCTTTCAAAATGAATACTGTTGTATGCTTACAGAGTGATAACAAGTCACATGTATGTTAACTGAGTGAAAGGGAGTCACATGTATGCTAACAGTGTTAACAGGAGTCATATGTATGCTACCTGAGTGATAGGGAGTCACATACATGCTAAAAGACCAACACCAGTGTCACAGGTATGCTAACAGAGTCATTTCTGCGTCAAATGTATGCTAACAGAGCGCCAGAAGTCACATGTAAGCTGACAGAGTCATTGGGAGTCACATGTATGCTAAGAGAACAAAGAAGAGTCTCATGTATGCTAACAGAGTCACATGTATGTTATTAGAAAAATCCCAGAGTCAAATGTGTGCTAACCCATCAATCTCGAAGTTATATGTATGCTAACATAGCAATTGGGAGGCACATGTATGCTAATGGGACAGTTGGGACTAACACGAATGCCAACTGAACAGTTAGCTGCTTCTCTATATGGCGAAGCCCTGGTGAGTGTCCCAGTGAGGCTTCCGTACTGATGTAACAGATGATATGAGGCAACCAGAAGTCAATAATAATAAAAGGTTTACGAAGACCACACAGATAGATCTTTATTATTCTTTCAAAAACTCATATTTATGACTCGAAACATGTTTTCAACATTAGGTCACATGACCCCAGAACATAACATACAGTAGTTGAAGCATTCTTAGGCTGAGCTCCATGTGATCACTCCCATCTTTTTTATTCTGCTTCCATTTTCATTTGACTGTTTCACCATTTTAAAGAATAGCCATTTACAGGGGCTCATTCCTGCACAATAGACTTCAGAGCAAAACTATTTGAATAAAAATGTGAGAAAAAGTTGATGAAATTGCATCTATCGTGGGTCAGTGGTGTTACCTTGTTTCCTTTTAAAAGATGTAGCACAAAACATGAAGCACTAATGAATGTCTTCCTTTCAATAGACAGTTTTTAGGTTTTCAGAAATGCAGAGAGAATTGGATTTTCAGTGACCTTGAGGCTGAACACTTCGGGCAAAAATAACTATCCTTTTACCGAGTTGCGGTTCAAGTTTCTAAGAGTGAACCATGGCTCTATTCAAGCTTTAGGAACATTGAAAATCACTGTAAATGGAGTTAAAGAGAAATTTGTTTGTTGAAGTCTATTAAGATCATGGCCTAGACAATGAGTGATGTCCTTTTTTTTTTTCATGTATATTCTCGTTGTGAATGTCATATTTGCAGATGGAGTTATTTGTAATAAGCCAAAAGTATTTGCTTCAAATGACAGCTGTAAATTCCAGTGAATGTCTAAACTTAATGCATGTTAATTCATGTTATTGGATGCCCCCTTCAGACCTGGTATTAGTGCAGGGTTAAAGTTTAAGTCTAGATGTTTACAGATCTCTTCACCTAAAGCACTACTAATAGTTCAGCAGCAGCCTACTTTGACTTTGATTTAACATTTGTCTGACTTGGGGACTCATGGGGGTCTCCTGGAGGGTGCATGACTTAGGCTTTCTATGTTTACATGGCTTATACACAGCAAAATGAACTATCTCGAATCGGCTCGAAAAGCACTGTTGTAACCAATTAGAAGTCAGTGTATTTTTGCAAATGAAGCGGGAAAGTCAGGACCAAACTAATGCAGACTCAAGACGATACAGGTATATACCACTTGAAACAGAAACAACAAAGACTGCAATTTTTTTCCAAATATATATTTTTCATGAGACCCATATTTCAAAAGGCCATAAGAGTCATGACCCAACTTCTAGTTGAGCATCACCTTTTGGCCGTTTATGTTATGGTATTTGTCTTCTTTAGTCCTCTTTTGATGATTCTTAGCTTGGAGCATCAGTGTTGACTGAACCAAAAATATTTTTGGCGACCCAGTTTAAATCTTGAGCTACCAACTTTTGTCTTCCAACCCAGAGTTTTGAAACCACTGTGCTGTGATTTATAAAAACTGCATGACAGAACCTTTTAAACAGGAAATGCAGAAATGTAAAAGGAACAATGCCATCTTTATCTTCTTCACCATTCTCTGAACAGTGCAGTTTTGGCTGAAAACATTCATAATAATACTGGCCTAGTATGTAACGATATAACAAGACTTTATTACATAATCAGAGAAAAGAAGTTATTAAAAAAACTGTTCAAAGTAGCAAAGAAGAATGACACTGATTTAAAAAAATGTTAGCTCTTTCAAGTGAGAGACGCAGATGTAGCAGAAACAGAACATCTGAAATGTGGTTAGAACAAGGCGAAGACACTGCTGCACTTCTTCTTCTTCAGTGTTTTTCAGCACCTTGTCGGAGTCGATACATAGACTTGGTGTAGCCCTAAAAAGAGTGGCCTTTGTCTTTACTTCAATTCCACATCCACACATTCTCGAAGAAAGCCAATGCTGTGTCCACACTGATACGTTTTCATTTTAAAACCAACTGCTGCAGCATTTGAGGAGGTTGCTTTAAAGAATCTGGATTGTTTTGTTAATGAAAGACTATAAAAGAAAATATGTTGGCAAGTCAGACCACTAATTCTGTCAGCAGTATGTGCATTTATTAAATTAAAAAGGATTGTATGATGTTTCTGACACCACATATTTGGGTCTTATAGAGCGTAAGGGTGTTTTGATTGATCATCATTTTGATTGATCATTGGCAAATCATCCAAGTTTTTAAATGTGTACTTCAATTACAATGAACTTTGTATTTATCATTAAAAAAAAAACCCACAGCTTTTGTTCCTTTTGCGTGATGCCATTGTTTGTGTAGCAGACATCTTCCTCTGGACCCAGTTCAATCTTAGGCTCTTAGAGGTTCTGGCTCAGACTGAGAGAAACATGGGTCCCAAAGTGGAAGTCAATGGTGAGCAGCAAACTTTTGATTTCCTATAAGTTATGCCGGCATTTTTTCACAGTTTTTTCTCTTGAAATCCCTCACCAAGGTCTGCACTGAGAACTCACAAATTGTTACACAGTATTTGTTAGGTTCCATAACTTTTGGTTTCACACCACAGTTCATAGGGCGGACTATCCAACTTTTCCTGATGATGTAATTACTGTTGTCATGAAAACTGAGGGTGTGACTCCTGTAGATGGCTTTCATTGTGGTGAATGTGGCCCCCAGATTCCACTGCATGCGTTGCGGCTCCACTCCGCCACGCACTCCGCAGCAAATACGCATCCGTTGTTTTCAATGAGAGCATTTACACTGCATCCGCTGCGTTGCGGCTCCGATCCGACAGTGTGCAGCGCAGCGAACGAGATACGTAGCAGAAAAGATCAGATCGCACCAGAACGGAAAACAAACAAGCACAGCATCCGGATTTTCAAAGTAATACAAAAATATACGCACTTAGGTTTCTTATTTCGAATATTTATCCGTTTATATACATGAGTAAGCATTAAATGCAGTAAAATCTGCAAAAACAAAGCTTTTTTGTACCCAATTTAATGAGGAAAGTCTCCGTGAAGTGAAAGTGATTGCAAACTAAACTTGTTTTCTGGTCCTCCTTCTTCTGGATAAACAGTTGTATAGGTCCTGCACACGTCTTTATCAATTGCTTTTATTGCGCCATGTCGTATTTCTCGCGTATGCTCTTTCGAGCTGCTCGGGGCTCCGCTCCACAGTGGATCTGAAACGCGTCCAGTGGGCTCAGGTGTGCGACATCGGTCGGTGGCGTTCCGCAGCGAAGCGGAGCCGCAACGCATGCATTGGAACCCCGGGGTGACTCTTTAGAGGCTCATTTTACAGATGAACTGGAGAAATACAATAATCAGACTGGAGTAGGGCCCATTGAGACATGTTATTATTAACATAGAATTAATACAAACAGCAGAAACTTCAAATGCACTGTTTTAAATCACTATAATGCTCATTAGGAAACGGTCGGCTTCACATGAGGCATATGCCATAGTGTATTA
>CM072155.1:3099221-3242889 GCA_036850595.1 Rhyacichthys aspro | reverse complement strand
TAACTTTTTTCTTTTGTTGACTACAATACTAATTTTTTGTGTTATAAAATGTTAAAAATGTCCAACTCTCCAGTGAGTGTGGAATATGTCAGAATACATACATAACCTGACAATAACAATGGCAAATTCAAGAGTATTCTTCAGGTGGCTGAAGTAGACCCATGTGTAAGCTATTTGTTTTAAGATCATCTCCACAATAAAGATGATAGTAAAGATGATGTTACAGAGCCAGACTACTTCTTCCAGCTGAGGCGGCTGTAACATAAGACAAAAGAGAAAATATGTCTATTATATTATGGAGTTGAGGAGGGTAAAGGTATGAAAAAAAGTCTTAACCTCCTACGTTTAAGTCAGGAGAGAAAAAAGTAAGAACTCTCACCTCTTTGTCATGCTCCACAGCGATAACGACAACACTAAGAAAAACAACAATCACGACTGCTCGCTTGAAAAGATTTTTGCCCATAAGCTGCTTGATGATGGTCTGGAGAAAGGACCAGGCTTTTTGCACCAGTGGGAAATGAAATCTATCTGACGTTATTTTGCACCAAGGTAGAGCAGTCACACACCTGAGACATAGAAATGAAGGATTTACATCTCGAGCAGACTGGCATTTACCATATACTACACTGTATTTGGTCATGGATCCCAGTCTATTCATATTTCACATTCATATCATTTCCTGAGGTCAAATGGTGAAAGGATTCATTTTAATTAATTGGCTAATCAGTTGAATTTGACATTCTATCTAGGATGAGCCAAGATGAAATGTACGCTTAAAATAATGTACAAAAAAATCATATTAGCGTTGGTGCTGACCTGGTCATATGCCTAAAGGTGATACACAGCTTGCTAATAATGAACTTTCTGAGAGACACATGGTCCAAGTGATTCTTTTTCTTCTCTTTCTCCATGGTCTCTGAGAACTGTGCTGTGATGACCACAGCACACACATTCAACACCTGTTGTACTGTACTGGTATAAAAATAAAAAAATAAGTGTCAAAAAAAGAAACAATAGGTGGACTTACAATAGTGATAATCACAAAATATACAAAACACCAGAAGGAGTATGTGTCCATAACAAGGTACATGACAACATGGCAACAAGGCACATTAATAATACAGTAATGAAACAGTAATTACCTGAAATATAGTTAGCCAGGCGTAGCCGATATTGTCAACGTTGATGGCTCCCAGGTAAGGGTTCTGATCACTTTCATGACACACGTTGTAGAAGTTATTCCAGTCCACACAGTGGTGTGTACTGGTTTAGATTTGGTTGGGATGTGGGATAGTGCAAAGGGTTTCTATTCTCTTCTCACGGTGGGATGTCGCTGCAGTGTAGCGCTCCACGTTTGTCCTTTGGAGAGCAGATATAGGGCACTAGTGTGCTGAGGCTGTAGAAAGGGGGCATGGACATGTTGTACTTTCTGGAGAAAAAAAATGGTTAATGTTAGAGAATTTTGGATCTATTGTAAGGTTGTGATGCCCTGAGCCTTGGGCTCTGTCAACAGATAGACTCAGACACCTGTAGATAACATGTCTCCAACCTCGAGCCTTATCAACTGAATAATAACTGAATAACTACCGTATTTTCCGGACTATAAGCCGCTACTTTTTTCCCACGCTTTGAACCATGCGACTTATACAGAGATGCGGCTTTTCTATGAATTTTTCTTCAGCCCTCAGGGGGGCGCTCTAGCAGGAAGTGCAAAAACGAGACAAACGAGGCAGCGGTAGTCAGTACAAACAAGAAAGCACCAGTTTTCATTCTTAGCACATGCAACCCAAGACGCACAACAGCAAAATAGGGTAATATTTTTTACACCCTCAGCCCCTCATAATGGAAAACAAATGAAGTGACAGTGGTTTGGTGTTCAGTAGTTTCAATGCTCAGGAGGAAGATGAATAGTGACTTGTGGTTTCAGTGCACGGGAGAATGAAGCGACTTTAATAGTTGCGCAGTTGCGCTTTAACAGTGCGCAGGAAGAAAAAGTAACAGTGGTTTGGTGTTCAGTGGTTTCAGTATGCAGGAGGAAGAAAAATAAAGCAACTTGGTTTTAGTGCACAGGAGGAAGATGAATAAAACCATCAATGACTTTTCTGTTTTGTTTGATCAGCACTTTTACTGTCGTGTTACAGGCACTGTTTGGAAACAATCAGTTCAGGTATATGAATAAACACTTATGGTACAAAATCTTTCTATGTAAATATCTTATTTCTCAACCTGGATATCGGCGGCTTATAGTCCGGTGCGGCTTATATGTGACAAAATATATATTTCTTTTAAATTTTAGTGGGTGCGGCTTATATTTAGGTGCGCTCTATAGTCCGGAAAATACGGTACTCTTTTGTTATTGCCTTGTTTGTGAACTGACCTTCTAAGAGGTGTTATAAGCTCAGTCCTATGAAAGCATAGTAAGACTTGAATGTTCAATACTACTCTGTGTTGACTGTTTAACTGTCTCTGGACCTGTATGTGATGGTAATAAACTTCTCCTGCTTAAGTCATCCAGAGTCTCTGCAGTTTATCTATGTGTTCCAATACTTCACAGCTCTAAGGCAGTATACCAATTCTCTTACACTTATTACTACAGTTTTGGTTTTGTGGCAATGTGTAGTTATTTCCAGTTTACCATTGGTTGATAGTAATGCTTAACCGTCATGAACAACACACTGAGGACAATTATCACCGTCATAAACAGGTCTACGAATCTGTTGGTGATCAGTTTGTGAACGTGGAGCCGCCACGGAGAGTAGTTGGCGTAATATGGGACCTCTTCAGGCTCTAAAAAACAAAAAATAAAAAAAATATATAAATGAGATAACACAAACAAAGGAAGGTATATTTTAACACTGCAGTTTATCCAATCACTCCACAAATTTGGGGAATAAGGTTCTGTTCTGGTTCTTCTGACTTCTAGATGCTTGCAGTATGTAAGTGTAAATTATTTATCAGCATTAAATAAAATCAGCAAGTGAGGTTTAAACATGACCTTTCTTTTTAATGGAAGCTGAATGCTCCAGAAAACTCATGTACAAGGTGACAAACAAACACTTTCAGCTCAGACTGTCGGCATTAATAGATTTGCAGAATACAACGAACTGATGTATTTGATCATTTCTTTCTCAACAAGTCTCTCAGATGTCTGCAAAACAACACATAAAAAAATAAATAAATAAATAAATTTTAAAAATAAATATATATATATATATATATATATATATATATATATATATATATATATATAAGTTTGTGTTACCTAGCAACAGTATCCAAGGGTTCAGTTCCATTGGTTACTATGGCCGTGATGTCATCAGATTGAAAGTGATGATGTCACAAAACACCAAAGTCAGGACTGTAAGTCAGACTTCTGTATGAACTTTAGTTTCATAACGAATCGTACCGAGACAGGACACAGTATTGTTACTCAGCGAAATGCCCCAAGAACAGCAAGTCATGGAAGACAGCGACATAATCATTCTTCTGAGGTCATTGTTGGAGACATGGCGAAACTCAGAACAGAAGTGGAAAAGAAATGAGAAGATCTCTCAGGAAAAAGAAAAGCAGTGGCTTCAGGTAGAAACAGAGTACAGCAAGAGTGCAGCTGAAGAGTCAGAAATGCACTGGAGACCTAAAGATCTGGAGTGGCTTAGGATGGAAGAACAATATCCAGCCCCAGAAAATATGTTCTCTCAGATTGAACAGATGCTGGACAATACCAACGAAAGCCTGTTAATCTTTGCAGACGTACTTGAGTTCCAGCACGAATATGACATGAGGAAAAGGCACTGGGACAAAAGGAAAAGCCAGTGGCTGCAAAAGCAGTCCTGGTACTACGGCAGGCAAAAGCTCTACAGGGTCATGAACCAAAATACTGCATATTGTGAAGATCAATTAACAACAGCACAGGAACAATTGACCAAACTGAAGAGAACAATAGAAGAATACCAGCAAAGAGAAATCCTCTTTCAAGAAAAACACCAGGAATTGACTGACCGTTATCAAGAGTATGAAGATACGGTTCCAGCTCTGAAAGAAAGGTACTTGTGCGTGTATAATGATCTGAAACAAGAGAGAACTGAACGTAAGAAGAGAGAAAATACCTGGAGTGGTTTGAAGATGGAATATGAGCAGAAGTCAGTTCAACATGAAGCTGAATTAAAAACAGCACAGGAACAATTGACCAAACTGAAGAGAGCATTGGAAGAATCCCAGCAAAGAGAAATCCTCTTTCAAGAAAAACACCAGGAATTGACTGACCGTTATCAAGAGTATGAAGATACTGTTCCAGCTCTGAAAGAAAGGTACTTGAGAGTGTATAATGATCTGAAACGAGAGAAAACTGAACGTAAGAAGAGAGAGAAAGGGTGGATTGAGAGAGAGCTTGAGTTGGTAAAAACATTAGAAGAATCCCAGCAAAAAGAAACCCTCTTTCAGAAAAAACAGGAGCAATGGACTGAGTGCACTCAAGAATTAGAAGAAATGATGTCAGCTGTGAAAAAAGAGCAGAAAGAGTGTCAGAAGATAAAATCAGACTGGATCGAAAAACAACAAACATCACAAAAACAAGCGGTCACCAGCGAGGCTCAAGAAGAACATCTGGAAACTGAAGCAGTTGAGCCCAAAATGAAACATCTGACAAAGAAACAAAGAAGAAGCAGCGCAAGAGGAGCTTTTGGAGGTGTTGCTTTGGTCGTTGATGTACAAGGAATGAACACACCCTAAATCCCATCTCCCTGTCGTCTAAGTGAAGACCGGGAGGTGGATTTAGTCCACACCAAAAGAGAAACCATCCATTCAGTTCAGGCCTGGTCTGAATAGTGTTCTACTATTTTAAACTTTAATTAAACTATTTAAAACTATTAATTGCGTGTTTAATGTTAATGTTTTATTTTGTTTTATGTCTTTTACAGTTTTATTGCATTGTGTTTGTATTGAGACATCTGCGCCCTCTACAGGCTGAAAGTGACACAGTGCCACTTTAAGATAAAGTAATGTCATGTCACCATTAACAGCATTTTGCTTTGCCTTTAACCTGAACTTCCTAAAAGCTTCTTGACTTCTTGAAGCCATTTACAGTGTACATTAACATTTTACAGTGAAAGAGCTATTTGTAATAAACAACTACAAAAAACACCTTCTACTCCCACACTCTCATGAATGATTTGCTCTCAAATGGTCTTTTGCAGGATGTGTGATAGCGGCGAAGGCCTGTACACGTTTCAGACCCGAGAGGGGGAGCAGATTTACCAAAGGGTCCACTCTGAGACACTGACCATCGCTGAGCAGCACAAGAAGGTCCTGCTGGAGATGGAGAAGAGCAGCAGGGTCAGAGCAACACACTGCTCAACATATCATCAATATACTGTCATGTTTCCATAAAACATTATGAAGTCTCAAACAATCAACAAATAAAAGTTTATTTGCTACATTTTAAGATGCGTTCATATTTAATGGATCCACGACAAATCCTTCAACTTCACTGTGCTCTGAAAATTCAAAAATAAATGTCATTGCAATATTTGCTCTTTTTTATTTCACATTTCAACTCTTATCCCCATTTCAGCTTCTTTAATTAAATTACAAACACCATGACTCACATTTAACGACTTATTGAAGTTTCAGTTTGTTTTAGTTTTTAGAATGAATTAGAATTAATATAATTATTCTAAAATAATGTTTCCCTGGACTCAACCTCTACTTTCCTGAGCTAAAACCTCCCACACTGTTATTTCTCCAAAGGAAAGTCTTCATGAGATGTTGACCTGCAGCAAGTGATGGTCAACAGCCCAATCCCTCAGGCTTAAAGACAGGAGGAAATGCACAATACTTTACTATTTTAATTGTAGAAACACATAAAGTCATAAAAGAGAAAATTTCAGGCTGGAATAAAGGATAAATCCTTTGTTTCACTACAAACACATACATCTGAAACTTAAAAACACTGTCCTTTGACATTGTTCCATAAAAGTTCTGTTTTTAATAATAGCTTCAGTTTTAAATAATTCAAAAGTAAGTAGTGCTCACAGGCTGAAGTTGTGTTTTGAGATGCAAATTTGTCTGCTTTCTAATTTAGCTTTGTATTGTATTTGAATAAAAACAGAGAACAAATGTCAGTATTTTTGTGTTGTAATACTTCCTAAAATACCACTTCTTATTTGTCCCCAGTTGTTGTCTCCTACTGGCACCACATCACTGGAAACCAAACTGGTATGAACCCCTACTGTATTGTATTTGAACTAGTCCCCCTCTTTAATTCTTTTGTCTTTTATTCTTATACAAATCATAGTATTGAGTCTTTTGGTCCACCTCTTAGCATTGTTCTATGTTTGTATTCATTTAAATGTGAACATGAATTCCATTTTTATATTATACTTGGGCCATAGTCTGTTTTCTTTTACAAATACAGATCATTCTGAATGAAACTTAAGGGTACAATGTGTAATGTTTTGAGGTTTTAATACTGGATTTGATAGGACAGTGTCAAAGAAACACTATATGTTCAAAATATCTGTCTTCAAAACACATCTCCCAGCACACGTTAAGCTGCACTTTTGTTTGTTTTCATTTTATTTATTTGTTTTGATTTGTAAATACATCCGGCTCCTGTTCTGTTTTTACTTGCTTTTACCTTGTTTTATTCATTTATTTTACTAGAATGTTAAGCCTTGATCTTTCCTATCAGTCAGAGTGAACAAACTGAACACTGAAACTTGCCTCTTTTTTCTTTTATAGTGGCCTTCATGCAACATTAAAATCACAAATTGATCAAATAAATTCATAAATGAAGTAATAACCTATTGATGTCAGGTTCTTCTTAAACATATTTTACTCTATTGCCAAAAGTCATCCATTCACATGTACACACACTTGATCCTCTTTATTTTAATAAACATCTTTTTAGTTGCCATTAGAATAGCTCTTTGTTTTTGTCTGTTTTGAAGCAAATAACCTTCCAAAATGGCCCATCTGAAGTATTTTAGCTTAACTCAAGAAATGCTGGAACTTTCTTTTCTTTGGGATGAGGCCTCTGTGTGGAGATTATCTGAGAGACACACTTTACAGCGTAGAGTAAGTAAAGTAAAAAAAAGTTTGTACTAAACACACTAAAATGACCTACTGTTTCAAAAGATGGACATGTTTTGTTTTTTTGGCGGCTGGGATAGTGTCCACTTGTAAACAAACAACATCCATGATTGTGGCACAGCTGTGGTAACACTATCAGCTTTACAAGGCACCAGTTTACACTGTAAAGGCCACATAGTTCTGCCTTTAAACTGCTGTTTTGGTGTATAAGTATGTGTGTAATGTAATGGCACATAACATAAATAAGTATACAGCAGGGATAAAAGTATCTTCTTCAATTATGAGGATTGTGGACCGTATTGTGATATGTGTGCGTTTGTAAATATTATCATTTGGGGCCGGCATAAAAAGGCGGAAGTGACGCGCACACGGGGAAAAACAAGGACTCAGGTACGAGGACACCGGCCGGGGATCTCTGTCCATGTGTGTGGAGCCGCGGAGCCTCTAAACTGTGGGATTACTGTTTCGTTTCGTCTTACGTTCGGGATTTACGAGGCGTGGATTCGCGGAGGATTTTGGAGCTGTGGATCATCGCCGGTCGGACTGAGATGGTGCATGCGGGCTCCGTGAGTAACAGGGGCTACGACTTCATCATTGACTAAACGGAAAACGGATAATGGGTTTGGGTGACGTCGGTCGCCGTGACTGAAGGGGGGTACCGAGAAGGACAATTATTCCTTGTTTTGTGCTGGACGTTGGGATTTGGGGGGAAAAGTTTTGTTTGGGAAGAGGGGTCGGGTGAAGTTTGTTGTCAGTATCCGATGTTTTACTTTTAGTTTCAAATTAAAATGCGGTACAGCGCAGCCAGAACTCTGTTGTTCGTGCAGTCTCTTTTTTGATTGTCAGCTGATAGCAGGTCCACCCGTGACTCAAACGCGTTGTAGCAATATTTTCCCTGAAGCAGAGGTTGAGTTGTTACAACACCACCCACCTGCTTAGTGTTTTAGGAAGTCTGAACAGTGATGCTCACAAGCACATTCAGGAGCACATACCTTCCCAGCACCATGATAGTGAGACAGTAGAGACATGCCCATGGGCCGCTGGTAGCCATCCCAGTGTACATTGCAGGATTCCAGTCGTTCTGTGTCTGAATCTGTATGAATAACAAATTCATTTATGGGACTGTAAATGGCCTGGTCCTCATGAAAGCATCAAAGCTAGAACAGAGATGTGTAATAAATGCTCATTAAACAAATTTCTCGTGTGGCCAGTTGAGTTATAGTCAAATGTAGACTAGATTGGTTAACACAGCTCTTCTGATTGTTTAATTATACTATAGATCATATTGACAGATGTTGCTGTGTATGCCTTTGTTACTTTTAAATGAAGCATCAAGTAGTTAACTCCTATTGTGTGATTTACATTTACAAACTGTTAAACCCTCATGTTTCTTTTCTGACGTCAACATCAGAGAGACACACTTCATTCCTGATCCTACTGTATATATACATTGACTGACTCCTATTAATAAATACACAATAAATGAAGAGCATAATAGATGATGTTGTGCTGCTGATATTCACATTTAGATTTAGTTCAGTGGTTGTTGGTTCACTGACATGAACACAAAGACTAATCTTTTGATCTACTGTGTATGACTCAATAGATCCTCCATTATTAACTCTGGATGTGCTACCAGCTCATTACTTTCTACAAGATACATATTGTGACATGAGTCCTGTGTTTTTGCTGTGTAACTGGAGACTGACTTCTTAAGTGTGTGCAGTTCAAATCTAATTATAAAATGCAGGGCTATTCTCTTATTCTCTTTCCTCCTGAAGTTTTACTACAGCATAAAGGATTCATGTTATTAGCTAAGTTGTTATATACAGTATGTATCTAATAAGGAGTGGTCTTTCATACTTTACTGCCTATTTTCTGAACTGATCATTTTGTTTTTATATATCACATGCATACATTTCAAGTCCTGGAAAGGGTTTGCATGTGTGTATGTATTTGGTTTTCAAACAGATATTTTTAGTGTATACTCTTTTTGTTTTTTTTGGGTGTTTGTACAATGTTATTCGAGTTCCTTGACCTGGAAAACAGTGACCATTGCCCATAGAAGAGAATCAAAGTTTCTTCTAAAATGGGAAGGGTCTCTCAGGTCTGACAGCCAGCCAAGTTTACAACCAAACAGGTGCATTCCCAGTACACTACAAAAGGTCAGAGAGAAGGCAGTTAACAAACAGTATGTGACATTCTTTTTTTCTTTACATTTTACAAAGAGTCCCATTTTTTCAGAATTGGGTTTGTTTAAATTTAATTAACAAAGAGGGACCTAAATGACAAATATGCTCACTACTACTTCACGCCTGTGACGAGTTTCCATTACTTTGCTGTAGCTAGTTTGGAATAACGTGGAGAGTAATGGATGGTGTTGCACTCAGCAAACTAAAGGGAATAAGCTCAAAAAGCTAAAAGCTCAAAACTCCAAATTCAGAAAGCACGAGTGTAAGGCTTTGATAGTGGCAGCCGTGTGTAAATGACTTACAAACATTTAATTATACATTTCACAAGACATTTATTAATATGTGGTGGTGAGCTATTGGAAGACAGGTACAAAAGTCCAGAATAAAATCTATATGAAGCATCATAAAGATAAAGCTAGTGTGACAGCTCAAGGTTCATTCATATTTGGTACTGTCATTTTCTAGTTGAGGGGTGCACGGTAGCAGAGTGGTTAGTGGTCCTAGATGCTTAACCATCATGAACAACACACTGAGGACAATTATCACCATCATAAACAGGTCTACGAATCGGCTGGTGCTCAGTTTGTGAACATGGAGCTGCCACGGAGAGTAGTTGGCGTAATATGGGACCTCTTCAGGCTCTAAAAAACAAAAAATAAAAAAAATATATAAATGAGATAAAACAAACAAACAAAGGAAGGTATATTTTAACACTGCAGTTTATCCAATCACTCCACAAATTTGGGGAATAAGGTTCTGTTCTGGTTCTTCTGACTTCTAGATGCTTGCAGTATGTAAGTGTAAATTATTTATCAGCATTAAATAAAATCAGCAAGTGAGGTTTAAACATGACCTTTCTTTTTAATGGAAGCTGAATGCTCCAGAAAACTCATGTACAAGGTGACAAACAAACACTTTCAGCTCAGACTGTTGGCAGTAATAGATTTGCAGAGTACAACGAACTGATGTATTTGATCATTTCTTTCTCAACAAGTCTCTCAGATGTCTGCAAAACAACACATAAAAAAATAAAAAAATAAATAAATTAAATTAAAAAAAAAAAAATATATATATATATATATATATATATATATATATATATATATATATATAAGTTTGTGTTACCTAGCAACAGTATCCAAGGGTTCAGTTCCATTGGTTACTATGGCCGTGATGTCATCAGATTGAAAGTGATGATGTCACAAAACACCAAAGTCAGGACTGTTAGTCAGACTTCTGTATGAACTTTAGTTTCATAACGAATCGTACCGAGACAGGACACAGTGTTGTTACTCAGCGAAATGCCCCAAGAACAGCAAGTCATGGAAGACAGCGACATAATCATTCTTCTGAGGTCATTGTTGGAGACATGGCGAAACTCAGAGCAGAAGTGGAAAAGAAATGAGAAGATCTCTCAGGAAAAAGAAAAGCAGTGGCTTCATGTAGAAACAGAGTACAGCAAGAGTGCAGCTGAAGAGTCAGAAATGCACTGGAGACCTAAAGATCTGGAGTGGCTTAGGATGGAAGAACAATATCCAGCCCCAGAAAATATGTTCTCTCAGATTGAACAGATGCTGGACAATACCAACGAAAGCCTGTTAATCTTTGCAGACGTACTTGAGTTCCAGCACGAATATGACATGAGGAAAAGGCACTGGGACAAAAGGAAAAGCCAGTGGCTGCAAAAGCAGTCCTGGTACTACGGCAGGCAAAAGCTCTACAGGGTCATGAACCAAAATACTGCATATTGTGAAGATCAATTAACAACAGCACAGGAACAATTGACCAAACTGAAGAGAACAATAGAAGAATACCAGCAAAGAGAAATCCTCTTTCAAGAAAAACACCAGGAATTGACTGACCGTTATCAAGAGTATGAAGATACTGTTCCAGCTCTGAAAGAAAGGTACTTGAGAGTGTATAATGATCTTAAACGAGAGAAAACTGAACGTAAGAAGAGAGAGAAAGGGTGGATTGAGAGAGAGCTTGAGTTGGTAAAAACATTAGAAGAATCCCAGCAAAAAGAAACCCTCTTTCAGAAAAAACAGGAGCAATGGACTGAGTGCACTCAAGAATTAGAAGAAATGATGTCAGCTGTGAAAAAAGAGCAGAAAGAGTGTCAGAAGATAAAATCAGACTGGATCGAAAAACAACAAACATCACAAAAACAAACGGTCACCAGCGAGGCTCAAGAAGAACATCTGGAAACTGAAGCAGTTGAGCCCCGAAATGAAACGTCTGACAAAGAAACAAAGAAGAAGCAGCGCAAGAGGAGCTTTTGGAGGTGTTGCTTTGGTCGTTGATGTACAAGGAATGAACACACCCTAAATCCCATCTCCCTGTCGTCTACGTGAAGACCGGGAGGTGGATTTAGTCCACACCAAAAGAGAAACCATCCATTCAGTTCAGGCCTGGTCTGAATAGTGTTCTACTATTTTAAACTTTAATTAAACTATTTAAAACTATTAATTGCGTGTTTAATGTTAATGTTTTATTTTGTTTTATGTCTTTTACAGTTTTATTGCATTGTGTTTGTATTGAGACATCTGCGCCCTCTACAGGCTGAAAGTGACACAGTGCCACTTTAAGATAAAGTAATGTCATGTCACCATTAACAGCATTTTGCTTTGCCTTTAACCTGAACTTCCTAAAAGCTTCTTGACTTCTTGAAGCCATTTACAGTGTACATTAACATTTTACAATGAAAGAGCTATTTGTAATAAACAACTACAAAAAACACCTTCTACTCCCACACTCTCATGAATGATTTGCTCTCAAATGGTCTTTTGCAGGATGTGTGATAGCGGCGAAGGCCTGTACACGTTTCAGACCCGAGAGGGGGAGCAGATTTACCAAAGGGTCCACTCTGAGACACTGACCATCGCTGAGCAGCACAAGAAGGTCCTGCTGGAGATGGAGAAGAGCAGCAGGGTCAGAGCAACACACTGCTCAACATATCATCAATATACTGTCATGTTTCCATAAAACATTATGAAGTCTCAAACAATCAACAAATAAAAGTTTATTTGCTACATTTTAAGATGCGTTCATATTTAATGGATCCACGACAAATCCTTCAACTTCACTGTGCTCTGAAAATTCAAAAATAAATGTCATTGCAATATTTGCCCTTTTTTATTTCATATTTCAACTCTTATCCCCATTTCAGCTTCTTTAATTAAATTACACACACCATGACTCACATTTAACGACTTATTGAAGTTTCAGTTTGTTTTAGTTTTTAGAATGAATTAGAATTAATAATCATTCTAAAATAATGTTTCCCTGGACTCAACCTCTACTTTCCTGAGCTAAAACCTCCCACACTGTTATTTCTCCAAAGGAAAGTCTTCATGAGATGTTGACCTGCAGCAAGTGATGGTCAACAGCCCAATCCCTCAGGCTTAAAGACAGGAGGAAATGCACAATACTTTACTATTTTAATTGTAGAAACAAAGTCATAAAAGAGAACATTTCAGGCTGGAATAAAGGATAAATCCTTTGTTTCACTACAAACACATACATCTGAAACTTAAAAACACTGTTCTTTGACAAGTTCTGTTTTTAATAATAGCTTCAGTTTTAAATAATTCAAAAGTAAGTAGTGCTCACAGGCTGAAGTTGTGTTTTGAGATGCACATTTGTCTGCTTTCTAATTTAGCTTTGTATTGTATTTGAATAAAAAGAGAGAACAAATGTCAGTATTTTTGTGTTGTAATACTTCCTAAAATACCACTTCTTATTTGTCCCCAGTTGTTGTCTCCTACTGGCACCACATCACTGGAAACCAAACTGGTACGAACCCCTACTGTATTGTATTTGAACTAGTCCCCCTCTTTAATTCTTTTGTCTTTTATTCTTATACAAATCATAGTATTGAGTCTTTTGGCCCACCTCTTAGCGTTGTTGTATGTTTGTATTCATTTAAATGTGAACATGAATTCCATTTTTATATTATACTTGGGCCATAGTCTGTTTTCTTTTACAAATACAGATAATTCTGAATGAAACTTAAGGGTACAATGTGTAATGTTTTGAGGTTTTAATACTGGATTTGATAGGACAGTGTCAAAGAAACACTATATGTTCAAAATATCTGTCTTCAAAACACATCTCCCAGCACACGTTAAGCTGCACTTTTGTTTGTTTTCATTTTATTTATTTGTTTTGATTTGTAAATACATCCGGCTCCTGTTCTGTTTTTACTTGCTTTTAACTTGTTTTATTCATTTATTTTACTAGAATGTTAAGCCTTGATCTTTCCTATCAGTCAGAGTAAACAAACTGCACACTGTAACTTGCCTCTTTTTTCTTTTATAGTGGCCTTCATGCAACATTAAAATCACAAATTCATAAATTAAGTTATTATAGTAATAACCTATTGATGTCAGGTTCTTCTTAAACATATTTTACTCTATTGCCAAAAGTCATCCATTCACATGTACACACACTTGATCCTCTTTATTTTAATAAACATCTTTTTAGTTGCCATTAGAATAGCTCTTTGTTTTTGTTTGTTTTGAAGCAAATAACCTTCCAAAATGGCCCATCTGAAGTATTTTAGCTTAAAGTTAAAGTTAAAGTTTGTACTAAACACACTAAAATGACCTACTGTTTCAGGGGATGGACATGTTTTTGTTTTTTTTTCCAAAACTTGCCGCTGGGATAGTGTCCACTTGTAAACAAACAACATCCATGATTGTGGCACAGCTGTGGTAACACTATCAGCTAAACCCTCATGTTTCTTTTCTGACGTCAACATCAGAGAGACACACTTCATTCCTGATCCTACTGTATATATACATTGACTGACTCCTATTAATAAATACACAATAAATGAAGAGCCTAATAGATGATATTGTGCTGCTGATATTCACATTTAGATTTAGTTCAGTGGTTGTTGGTTCCCTGACATGAACACCAAGACTAATCTTTTGATATATTGTGCATGACTCAATAGATCCTCCATTATTAACTCTGGATGTGCTACCAGCTCATTACTTTCTACAAGATACATATTGTGACATGAGTCCTGTGTTTTTGCAGTGTAACTGGAGACTGACTTCTTAAGTGTGTGCAGTTCAAATCTAATTATAAAATGCAGGGCTATTCTCTTATTCTCTTTCCTCCTGAAGTTTTACTACAGCATAAAGGATTCATGTTATTAGCTAAGTTGTTATATACAGTATGTATCTAATAAGGAGTGGTCTTTCATACTTTACTGCCTATTTTCTGAGCTGATCATTTTGTTTTTATATATCACATGCATACATTTCAAGTCCTGGAAAGGGTTTCCATGTGTGTGTGTATTTGGTTTTCAAGCAGATATTTTTAGTGTATACTCTTTTTGTTTTTTTTGGGTGTTTGTACAATGTTATTCGAGTTCCTTGACCTGGAAAACAGTGACCATTGCCCATAGAAGAGAATCAAAGTTTCTTCTAAAATGGGAAGGGTCTCTCAGGTCTGACAGCCAGCCAAGTTTACAGCCAAACAGGTGCATTCCCAGTACACTACAAAAGGTCAGAGAGAAGGCAGTTAACAAACAGTATGTGACATTCTTTTTTTCTTTACATTTTACAAAGAGTCCCATTTTTTCAGAATTGGGTTTGTTTAAATTTAATTAACAAAGAGGGACCTAAATGACAAATATGCTCACTACTACTTCACACCTGTGACGAGTTTCCATTACTTTGTCATAGAGTAATGGATGGAAGAAAGGTACAAAAGTCACAAATAAAATCTATATGAAGCATCATAAAGATAAAGCTAGTGTGACAGCTCAAGGTTCATTCATATTTGGTACTGTCATTTTCTAGTTGAGCGGTGCACGGTAGCAGAGTGGTTAGAAGGACCTAAATGACAAATATGCTCACTACTACTTCACGCCTGTGACGAGTTTCCATTACTTTGTCATAGAGTAATGGATGGTGTTACACTCAGCAAACTAAAGGGAATAAGCTCAAAAAGCTAAAAGCTCAAAACTCCAAATTCAGAAAGCACGAGTGTAAGGCTTTGATAGTGGCAGCCGTGTGTAAATGACTTACAAACATTTAATTATACATTTCACAAGACATTTATTAATATGTGGTGGTGAGCTATTGGAAGACAGGTACAAAAGTCCAGAATAAAATCTATATGAAGCATCATAAAGCTAAAGCTAGTGTGACAGCTCAAGGTTCATTCATATTTGGTACTGTCATTTTCTAGTTGAGGGGTGCACGGTAGCAGAGTGGTTAGTGCTCCTAGATGCTTAACCATCATGAACAACACACTGAGGACAATTATCACCATCATAAACAGGTCTACGAATCGGCTGGTGCTCAGTTTGTGAACATGGAGCCGCCACGGAGAGTAGTTGGCGTAATATGGGACCTCTTCAGGCTCTAAAAACAAAAAAATAAAAAAATATATAAATGAGATAAAACAAACAAACAAAGGAAGGTATATTTTAACACTGCACTTTATCCAATCACTCCACAAATTTGGGGAATAAGGTTCTGTTCTGGTTCTTCTGACTTCTAGATGCTTGCAGTATGTAAGTGTAAATTATTTATCAGCATTAAATAAAATCAGCAAGTGAGGTTTAAACATGACCTTTCTTTTTAATGGAAGCTGAATGCTCCAGAAAACTCATGTACAAGGTGACAAACAAACACTTTCAGCTCAGACTGTCGGCAGTAATAGATTTGCAGAGTACAACGAACTGATGTATTTGATCATTTCTTTCTCAACAAGTCTCTCAGATGTCTGCAAAACAACACATAAAAAAAAAAAAAAATTATATATATATATATATATATATATATATATATATATATATATATATATATATATATATATATATATATATATATATATATATATATATATATATATATATATATATATACATATATATATATAAGTTTGTGTTACCTAGCAACAGTATCCAAGGGTTCAGTTCCATTGGTTACTATGGCCGTGATGTCATCAGATTGAAAGTGATGATGTCACAAAACACCAAAGTCAGGACTGTTAGTCAGACTTCTGTATGAACTTTAGTTTCATAACGAATCGTACCGAGACAGGACACAGTGTTGTTACTCAGCGAAATGCCCCAAGAACAGCAAGTCATGGAAGACAGCGACATAATCATTCTTCTGAGGTCATTGTTGGAGACATGGCGAAACTCAGAGCAGAAGTGGAAAAGAAATGAGAAGATCTCTCAGGAAAAAGAAAAGCAGTGGCTTCAGGTAGAAACAGAGTACAGCAAGAGTGCAGCTGAAGAGTCAGAAATGCACTGGAGACCTAAAGATCTGGAGTGGCTTAGGATGGAAGAACAATATCCAGCCCCAGAAAATATGTTCTCTCAGATTGAACAGATGCTGGACAATACCAACGAAAGCCTGTTAATCTTTGCAGACGTACTTGAGTTCCAGCACGAATATGACATGAGGAAAAGGCACTGGGACAAAAGGAAAAGCCAGTGGCTGCAAAAGCAGTCCTGGTACTACGGCAGGCAAAAGCTCTACAGGGTCATGAACCAAAATACTGCATATTGTGAAGATCAGTTAACAACAGCACAGGAACAATTGACCAAACTGAAGAGAACAATAGAAGAATACCAGCAAAGAGAAATCCTCTTTCAAGAAAAACACCAGGAATTGACTGACCGTTTTCAAGAGTATGAAGATACGGTTCCAGCTCTGAAAGAAAGGTACTTGTGTGTGTATAATGATCTGAAACAAGAGAGAACTGAACGTAAGAAGAGAGAAAATACCTGGAGTGGTTTGAAGATGGAATACCAGCAGAAGTCAGTTCAACATGAAGCTGAATTAAAAACAGTACAGGAACAATTGACCAAACTGAAGAGAGCATTGGAAGAATCCCAACAAAGAGAAATCCTCTTTCAGGAAAAACACCAGGAACTGACTGACCTTTATCAAGAGTATGAAGATACGGTTCCAGCTCTGAAAGAAAGGTACTTGAGAGTGTATAATGATCTTAAACGAGAGAAAACTGAACGTAAGAAGAGAGAGAAAGGGTGGATTGAGAGAGAGCTCGAGTTGGTAAAAACATTAGAAGAATACCAGCAAAGAGACACCCTCTTTCAGAAAAAACAGGAGCAATGGACTGAGTGCACTCAAGAATTAGAAGAAATGATGTCAGCTGTGAAAAAAGAGCAAAAAGAGTGTCAGAAGATAAAATCAGACTGGATAGAAAAACAACAAACATCACAAAAACAAACGGTCACCAGCGAGGCTCAAGAAGATCATCTGGAAACTGAAGCAGTTGAGCCCCGAAATGAAACGTCTGACAAAGAAACAAAGAAGAAGCAGCGCAAGAGGAGCTTTTGGAGGTGTTGCTTTGGTCGTTGATGTACAAGGAATGAACACACCCTAAATCCCATCTCCCTGTCGTCTAAGTGAAGACCGGGAGGTGGATTTAGTCCACACCAAAAGAGAAACCATCCATTCAGTTCAGGCCTGGTCTGAATAGTGTTCTACTATTTTAAACTTTAATTAAACTATTTAAAACTATTAATTGCGTGTTTAATGTTAATGTTTTATTTTGTTTTATGTCTTTTACAGTTTTATTGCATTGTGTTTGTATTGAGACATCGGCGCCCTCTACAGGCTGAAAGTGACACAGTGCCACTTTAAGATAAAGTAATGTCATGTCACCATTAACAGCATTTTGCTTTGCCTTTAACCTGAACTTCCTAAAAGCTTCTTGACTTCTTGAAGCCATTTACAGTGTACATTAACATTTTACAGTGAAAGAGCTATTTGTAATAAACAACTACAAAAAACACCTTCTACTCCCACACTCTCATGAATGATTTGCTCTCAAATGGTCTTTTGCAGGATGTGTGATAGCGGCGAAGGCCTGTACACGTTTCAGACCCGAGAGGGGGAGCAGATTTACCAAAGGGTCCACTCTGAGACACTGACCATCGCTGAGCAGCACAAGAAGGTCCTGCTGGAGATGGAGAAGAGCAGCAGGGTCAGAGCAACACACTGCTCAACATATCATCAATATACTGTCATGTTTCCATAAAACATTATGAAATATGGCATTTAAATCATCAAAAACTACTACACTTTGAACAAGTCTCAAACACTCAATCAACAAATAAAAGTTTATTTGCTACATTTTAAGATGAGTTCATATTTAATGGATCCACGACAAATCCTTCAACAAAAATTCAAAAATAAATTGTCTTAGCGTTGTTGTATGTTTGTATTCATTTAAATGTGAACATGAATTTCATTTTTATATTATACTTGGGCCATAGTCTGTTTTCTTTTACAAATAAAGATCATTCTGAATTTAAATTAAGGGTACAATGTGTAATGTTTTGAGGTTTTAATACTGGATTTGATAGGACAGTGTCAAAGAAACACTATATGTTCAAAATATCTGTCTTCAAAACACATCTGACGTTATTTTGCACCAAGGTAGAGCAGTCACACACCTGAAACATAGAAATGAAGGATTTACATCTCGAGCAGACTGGCATTTAAAATATACTACACCGTATTTTGTTATGGATCCCAGTCTATTCATATTTAACATTCATATCATTTCCTGAGGTCAAATGGTGAAAGGATTCATTTTAATTAATCGGCTAATCAGTTGAATTTGACACACTGTCTAGGATGAGCCAAGATGATGAAATGTACACTTAAAATAATGTACAAAAAAATCATATTAGCGTTGGTGCTGACCTGGTCATATGCCTAAAGGTGATACACAGCTTGCTAATAATGAACTTTCTGAGAGACACATGGTACAAGTGATTCTTTTTCTTCTCTTTCTCCATGGTCTCTGAGAACTGTGCTGTGATGACCACAGCACACACATTCAACACCACGAAAGATCCAATCTGGAAAAGAGAAAGAGAAACATCATCTTAGAATAAAAACATGTACTGGTATAAAAATAAAAAATAAGTGTCAAAAGAAGAAACAATAGGTGGACATGGACATGTTGTACTTTCTGGAGAAAAAAAAAGGTTAATGTTAGAGAATTTTGGATCTATTGTAAGGTTGTGATGCCCTGAGCCTTGGGCTCTGTCAACAGATAGACTCAGACACCTGCAGATAACATGTCTCCAACCTCGAGCCCTATCAGTTGAATAATAACTGAATAACAACTCTTTTGTTATTGCATTGTTTGCGCACTGACCTTCTAAGAGGTGTTATAAGCTGAGTCCTATGAAAGCATAGCCAGACTTGAATGTTCAATACTACTCTGTATTGACTGTTCAACTGTCTCCAGGCCTGTATGTGATGGTAATAAACTTCACCTGCTTAAGTCATCCAGAGTCTCTGCAGTTTATCTATGTGTTCCAATACTCCAAGGCAGTATACCAATTCTCTTACACTGAGAACAGATATAAGATGACCAAGTCATCTGCATACATAAGGTGATTTATTAGACAATCACCAATAAAACATCCTTTGTCACCATCCTGTGCTGAACTGACAGATTATCCAGATCCTAGATGTTAAACAACAGAAGAGATAAAATACTAAAATACCCCCGACACACTCTATTAGTAACACCACATCAGACACACAATTGTCCCACTTCACCTTCATTTTCTGATGTGAATCCCACAAAATAAAAAGTCTAATAACAAGGTTTACTGGCTCCCCTCATTCATATAATTTACTAAATAATTTTGCTCGGTTTATTTTATCAAATGCCTTTGATGCATCTAAAAAGCAAATAAACATAGTTGAGTTTTGCATAGAACATGAATCAAGAATTTCTTTTAGGGCATACACACACATATTAGAGATATGATAATGTCTACAACCAGCTATTGGATGCTTAGTTTACCTAATTTGTCTTTAACAACTGACACTAACACAATAGAAAGTATAGACACAGAGACTATACTATGCACCAAAAAAATAGAAAACAAAAAGCCAGTAACGGATGCAGTGTTCATAAGTTATATTATCCAGCCAACATGCCTTATTGCTCTTTAGCTTTGAGACTTCATCAAATACGTCTTGTGGATTAACAACTACATTCAAATCACTCTCAGTGTGTACAGTTTGTACCATATTGCTCTTGACACAATTAAATACACACAGCTGACATATTTTATTTGGGCCACTCACTCCATCAATAGAGGGATGGTAAGGATGTTTTACTGTTATTTAAAGATTACATCTCTTTCTAAAAATCATCATACCGACCATTATGTAACTTTGAAGCAAGAGACTCAGCCCTCAGTTCACTCTGATTTTTAATAAAATGTTTATTATTTATATTCAAATATTGGGTCATGCCTCAGTCTACCAGCCACAACCCATTCTTCTAGCCTCAGCATGCAATTCTTTCCCATAATTGTTCCAACCTGGCTTAATGTTACATCTCTTATTCATATCTTTATATAGTGGTCTATTGGCTGTAATAAGCACTCCTACAATAGTTTTATATAAAGAACATAATTTTACTCCATGTTCTTGATTTGAGCAAGATGACATCTTTTGGTAGCTCTACTCCCCTCAAGACTGAGATCAGTCCTTTTTGTGTACTATAGACAACCTCAGGGGATAATTTAGGCCAATCCAGTTTCTCAGTACTCACAGGAGCAATAAAAGGTTTAATGTTATCAAGATTACACTGTATGACAAATGGCATGTGATCTTAAGCAAGTAGAAGCATTGGCCTCAAATATCAAGACCCTAAATTGTTGGAAATTGGCTCAACTCTGTAAATGTAATGTTCAGAAAGCTGGGAATAAACCAGAAACATTTCATCTTTACCGCAGCAAAATAAGTGCTGTACCTCCGACCTCACTGCTACGCTCCAGGATTTACTCTTTATGTTAATTGTTGACAATGCATCCAAGTGTGCTTCCAATACGACTTATATCTCAAGCAGATATGACTTTTAGAGTGGAAACTTTCTTTCTTCAGGGGTTACCTGAACCAAACTGTCCTGTACTGACCCAACCCCTATTGTACCCCACAGTGAAAGGAAAGCTTATGGGTATCAGCACATTTGGGTGTAGAGAAGTCGAGAAGGTGCAGTGATACTGGCAAAGACTGCTTAACAGAAAAGAATGACTGAATTAATTGTTATATACTGTGAAAATAATGCACAGAACAATAAAGTACATTTGGCAAAATGTTTATTCATTGCTCCAACTATTTAATCCAAATAAAGAAACTGTTCAGAGTCTTTGGAATTACTTGACAAACGGACTTCATTATCATCGCTCTCCATACGTTGGAACAATGGAGTAAATGGACTATACAAAAAAATGGATCCACTCATGATGATGTGAACAGCGAACAGCAGAGGGCAGCAATACTCTACTGTTGCGTCTACTCAACTACAACACAAGAAGAAGAAAATACTGATTTCCGGTGTAGAAGGCGGAACAAGCGGCCTTCAGTGAAACAAAGGGCGGCCGAGTAAGTATCCATTCAGAACATACTTTGCTTGTATCTCCATTATTGTTTGTTTATATGTTTGAAATGAATTGAAAAAATATAGTAAAATTTCTTCTGTTATAATTTGGCCCGTCTGGGCAAACATGCTTTTGTTAATAACGTTGCGTGCAGCTTCAGTTTGCGCTGTCTGTGAGGCTAATGCCAAGCTAGCGTTAGCGTTATCTGTGCGATCTATCTAGCAAGTTAGTTTACTGTAGTTCGTTGGAACAACCCAGCCCAAATGTCGCTTGTTAAAGACCAGTATCCACACCAAACTCTTATAGGTCCTTTTGTGAGTGTATTACAATATGAACCAAAGCAGTCATGTCTTTGTGTTAGCACCTCGCGGCCAGACAGGCTAATGTTATTCTAATACGACTAGACATTTTTAAATTGGCGATTAACTAAACTAGCTGCACTATCCTATAATTGATGTTTCTTTGTTTAGGTCATTCGTAATGTACTGAGACCTCACATCTACTTGGACTACAGACACAATGTCAAGTAAGTAGACATGCTACTGTGTCTTCATTGTCTATGAAGAAAAAAAAACCCCTGAACATTGCCTTTTTTTACATTAATCGTAAATGCTACTTTTATTACTGAAAGTTTTTTTTATTCTCTAAGTAATGTTTAAACAGGTGAACAAGTGGTTCTATTATGTACCAGAATTATACTTCACTATGTATAAATGCTTTTATGTAGATTACGTGCTTAAAATAGTCTTGTTTCTATATGTCTGATATTGTTTATTTAATTCCACAGTTTTTGCTATTGCCTTCATATCACAGTGGTTTGTTACTTTCTTTAAAGGTTCATCCATCTCATAGGACACTAAACTTATTTAGGTGTATAAATTTTTCAAAATAGTGTAAAAATAATATTTATTTTTTTAAATGCACTCATATAGCATATTATAATGCAGAGCTGATTTCTCTTCATTTTCCAGAGCGGCCCTCTTATGCCCCTCCTCCTCCCCCCGCCCCGACAACGGTAAGAACTCAACTGCTGTCACTTCAGTTAAGCCTTGTTTCCACTGTAGAGGTACGGGACAGTTTGGTACGGGTGACTCCTGAAGAGGCACACATTTCTACTCTCCTGGGTCCGGAAGAGAGGCATCTGCTACAAAAACAATGACATCATCGAAGTGGCACAAAGTTTGTGTCTCTATTTGAGCTAAACTGTAGTTAAAGCAGACATATCAGAAACTCGGATTTGTTACCAATAAATAATATAAAGAAGAGTGTAAAGACTGGAGGTACAGTCGTGTTTTGCTGCATTAAACGTTAGACTGTTTCAGGTTTATTCACAGCTTTCAGAACATTCAATTCATAGAGTAGCGCAAATCTCCTATAATTTAGGGACTTAATATTTTAGGCCACAGGTTCTGCTTCTGTTTAATGCAGTGTAGACAATAAATACAATGTTTAAATTCATGAAGCGAGAGTAGTATGACTGTTTAAAACTGGAAGCTACATTTTTGCAGAGGTGGTCGAGGTCAATGTGCATCTGTGAACTAATATATTAATCTGTCCTCACTGCTGCATCACTCTTTTCTCCTCAGTTTTAAGTATTGTATTCTGTAGTTAGTCCAAAAAACAGTGCAAATGTAGCCAGAAGCGCAGTGTCAAAATAAAAATGCATTTTAGTGTGTAGCAGTAAATATGACAATGTTTGATTGGTGTTTACATTTAGCATCAATGCAATTAAACCGTGGGTCTTTACATCAATATATGAATATGCATCAATATATTGAGGTGTATCAATCGTGAGTGAGGATTTTCTATCGTCCAATCTGCTGGCTCAGTGTTAGTTCCATCTTTTTGAAAGTGGATCACACTCAGAACAGTGGTACAGTAAGTATGGGTAACGCACCTGTACTAAGCTGACTTGCACTGTACCGCTTCAGTGGAAACAAGGCTTTAGTAACTCCTGTTTTTCCTTCTGTCATTCACTCTTTCTCTCTCTGTCGGAAAAGCCCAGTTCTCCATCATTCCTCTCACTCCTGCTTTTTCTTGTCACACTACATCAACAGAGGTTCACTTTTTTCCTATGTTTTTCCATTGCAAATTGTTTGATTCTAAACTGGTCAAATTGCATCAGCTTTTTTTTTTTTTTATCATGCCTAGTGTTTTTAGGCATGTGTTCACTGAAATAGAGAAACTCCAACAAGTTTAATCCAATGTTTTAATGCATTAAACTGCATTAATTCAGCCGCAGGGCACCGCAGAGTGAGAAACTAAAATACAAGAGTGGTTGAAAAGTGCAGTAAATTGTTTTTAGGGGTTATTGAGCTTGTTGTAAGGCCCGTCACACGTCGTGCACTCATTCTGAATGCCAGCTGCCTTCTTTGCCTTTGCATGACGTCATGAAAAACAAACAAGTGAAAAAAAAAATCTTTTATTTTGTCCTTTTCCACTTAATTTGAGTTTGTCCCTACTTCCTCCTCTTGTTTGTGAGCCATTTCTCATTCGTGTTTTGTCTCATTTGTCTTCCATCAGCAAATGCCTTCCACCCCAGGGTTTGTGGGCTACAACCCTTACAGCCATCTGGCCTACAACAACCTCCGGCTGGGAGGGAGCTCCGGAGGCTCCGGCAGGGTAATGAATCAATGGAGGGGGTTGGACTGTAAACAGGGGAGGGGTTTAGGACCAGAGGGACAGGAATAGTGTGCAGACTAGGGACAGAGTTTATTGGTCAGTATCATTTCCTTCAACCCCTCCCTTCTGTATGGGTTAAGATATATATCATCAATCACAGTCTTAATGAAGGGCTTTATTCCTAAAAATCATTCCCAGTTTAATTAAAAATGTCTCTAGGGCACATTGCCCCATTTTATCATAATTCTTGCACTTCAGTGTGACATGGGTTAATGTTTGTGTGGGAGTTCTGACTACACTAGGTATTTACACAGTAGTTCACTGTACTGTGTCTATAGTTGGAGATATTGTAGGTGGGTGGTGAATAGTTTCTCCATTCAGTGGGGTTGTACACTCATGCTTCTTGAGGGGTTTCAGTCTTTTGAGAGGCTTAGTCAGGACCCTTCTGGGAGACCCATGGGACCAAGTTTCAATGGATAGAGAGAAAATTCCCTTTGAGTCATGCTGTCATTTTCATGTTTCTGTTAGATCAATAAGTACATGTTGATGCCAAAAACCACCTCTAAATCATGAGCATATATTGAAGTTGCAATTCACAGGGTGATTACACAAATTCAATTGGTTCTTATAAAAACAATGGCTGTTATCTTTTGTGTTAAAAATGTAATTTGTGAAATTGACAGCATGACAAATGATTCCATTTACCTAAAGGAATCAAAAATAGTTTGCTGCTCTCTAATGTCTGTCTATTAACTAAAATTTGGCTGTTATTAATATTCATGCTGTAAACTATATATGCAGTTGATAATAGTCAGTATTACTACCACATGCTTGATATCTGTAGAATTTTAGGTTATTTTACAACCTGTCCATGTTTATTTATGTTGCATATAAATGTCAGCTGAATGTTTCCTCACTCTTTTTCAGTATATCACTTAAAACAAGTATAATTGTTTATCACCAAACTTTCCTGGAAATGGTGTTGGCAGATTTCAGGTTAAAGCTTGGTGATTAGCCGACATTTAGCCCATTTAGCACATTGCATTTACCTTCTACATATAGCTGCAGCAGTTAATTTCAATTACATGAAAAAGGTGTGATATACTTGAAGAATATATGTGAAGTAATTGTAGAAATGACTTTGAAACATTTCATTTTGTTTTACATTTGCTTCTCTCTCTCCGACCCCATGTCCCCATGTTGGTGACTCCCCATCTCCCTCCTCTTTCTCTCATGTCTCCTTTGTTTTCTCCCTCTTTTCTCTCTCTGTGTGCTGCCGTCCACAGAACTCCTCAGGGATCACCGTCCCAAAGCCTCCCAAGCCTCCAGACAAGCCCTTGATGCCTTACATGCGGTACAGCCGGAAGGTAAGCAGGAAGGTAAGACACCCCTCCACGGTGTCTGCTTTTACTGCTTGTCCTCCCATCCCCTGAAATCACGCAGGGGTCTGAGGGTGGGAAACAGCCAAGCCATGACGCCTTCACCACCACCTCAACCGCCTCGCACACATGCAACTTCCTGTGTCCTGTTAGCTTAGTCTCAGTCTCTTGTGTTTCATAGTTAGGAAATAGTGATTTGCAAGTTTTGCCTGTTCTGACTTTTTTTTCAATTTTATTTGTCTAGGCATGGGCAAGTTTGATTTGAACAAGAAATATTTAGTAATGTTGAATATTACAATATGACTACTGTGAAATGACTCGACGCAATGTTTGCGTGGTAAAAATATAATTGAAGTAAAACAAATACATCACAGAAGAGGATGAGGTTTGATTTGGGAGCTACTTTTTTCAGATTTAAAATTTTGAGTTCTGAGATAAAAGTTATAATTCTTGGTAAAATGTAATGTTTCTTAGATCAAAGTCTAAATTCTGATATTAAAGTCAGAATTGTTAGCTAATAATTAAGAAAAAAAAAGATGTGTGAAATTCTGATGGGGGAAAAAAAAAAAAAAATTACAGCCTGAACTAAGCTGTGTACACGCATCTTAAAAAGTCCTGTCAAAGTTGAATCAAAGCGACAGCAAGTCATGGATGACAAACAAAATATAGGTTATGAGATTAACCTATTAGTACTACCAACTAAAACTGCTAAAAGTGAAAGTATATCTAATAGCATTATGTATATGATATTGCAAAATACCTGGCACTTAAAAACTAGCCCATGCCTAAATTGACATAAGACAAATGTGCTTTTCTCCATTCTTTCTGTTCTTGATTTTTTATTTATTACTTTTACTGTCTTCTTCCTTTACCTTTCTTTGTTCCGTCCGTCTTTTTATAATATTTTTCCACTGATTTAGTGACTGTATAATGACCTGATTTTTGTGTGTGGCCTGCTTCTGTTTGTGTACGTCTGTTCGCATCTTGCTTTTGTGGATAAAAAAAAAAAAAAAACAAGGTATGGGACCAAGTCAAAGCATCCAACCCAGACCTGAAGCTGTGGGAGATCGGGAAGATCATCGGAGGGATGTGGAGGGACCTGACGGACGAGGAGAAGCAGGACTATTTAAATGAATACGAAGCCGAGAAGGTATGTTTACATTTATCTTCAGTTAGGGATTTTGTATTCATTCCTATACTTATTGCTCACTTTTTCATTTCCAGATTGAGTACAACGACTCTCTGAAGGCCTATCACAACTCTCCAGCCTACCTGGCCTACATCAACGCCAAGAACCGCGCCGAGGCCGCCATGGAGGAGGAGAGCAGGCAGAGGCAGAGCCGCATGGACAAAGGAGAGCCGTACATGAGCATCCAGCCGGCCGAGGACCCTGACGGTGAATTGCACTTCTATATTTGTTTGTAGGCTTCTTCATCTTGAGCAGCTTCCATTGCTATATGCTCATCCATCTGATTCTGTGCAGACTACGACGACGGTTTCTCGGTGAAGCACGCAGCAGCCGCTCGCTTTCAGAGGAACCACCGTCTCATCAGCGACATCCTCAGTGAGATCGTGGTGCCTGACGTCCGCTCCGTCGTCACTGTAGGCCGCATGCAGGTCCTCAAGAGGCAGGTCCAGTCTCTCATGGTGCACCAGGTACAAATATCCACTGAGTGATTGATAAACAAAAGCTCTGATGTCAGATTTTTGTCCAGTTTAGAATTGTTAGATTCCTCCTGTGTTCTGATATTCTAATTAGTAAAAGGAACATATGGAACAAAAAAAGTCCAAAAATATTCGCTTTCAGAAATCAGTAATAATCACTATGGTAAACACTTGTGGACATGGCCTCGTTACACTTAAAATGACACTATAAATGATCAAAACAGCCTTAAAAGGAAATAGGCAGAAGAAATCTAAGCTAAAATAATAATACCAAAACAATATTAAATAAAATAAACAAGGAAATTGGGTTACACTTGAAATATGGCTTCCCTAAAAAAAAATTTGGAAATATTGTTCTAAACGTATTTGTAAAAATGCTGTCCATGATTTCACACACACACAATTGACTGTTTACTATCTAAATTAGTTTATGAACGCATCCCACTCGTATGCATTTAACAAACTAATAAATGGTGATATCACTCTTTGCAGAGAAAACTTGAGGCAGAACTGTTGCAGATTGAGGATCGTCACCAGGACAAGAAGAGGCGCTTTTTGGAGACTACGGACTCATTCAACACTGAACTTAAACGGGTAAAGCAGTAAACCTTTTTAACTCTTTCTAAACATTTAAAACAATCAGTGAATGCCAAAAAAAAGCTTATTCTTTGTTAAGATGAAATGCCTTTGTATGTGTTTGTGTCCAGCTGTGCAGTCTGAAGGTGGAGGTGGACATGGAGAAGCTGGCAGCAGAAATGGCCGCTGCAGAGGAGGCGGCTCGGCGTCGGGCAGAGGAGAAGGAGAAGGAGGCGGCTGAGCAGGCCGAGAAGGCTGCTCAGCAACAACAGGAGGCAGCAGAGCAGAGCACCACAGCTACCCCCGCCTCAGGGACCAAGGAGGAGGACAAGGACACACCCATGGAGACAGGTCTCTGCTCACAATACAGTCACTGATACTCTTTCAGTCCTAAGGCTTTGGACAAATGCAGAAATGTGTCACATCATTGTCAGCACTAAGCTAAATGTTACTCACAAATGTTAAGCAGTGGTTGCATAGTTATGAATGTCTTCTAGACTCCTTTTAATTGCAGTTGACTGAAGAGGTCCATTTTTGTCTGTGTGAATCAGTGTGTAGATACAAGCATATACCTAACTAGTCTTTATCTCCTGTTCAGATGAAGCGTTGCCTGCAGAGTCCGGGACAGACTCCAAACCTGCTCCGGGCCCTCCCTCCGACCCCCCCTCGTCCGCCTCTGACAAAGCATCTCCTCCACCTGAGCCTCCAGGGGAGAGCAGCACCCCCAGCAGCAGCGCTCCCAGCGAGGACAGCAACAGCATGCCCCCTCCTCCCTCAGACAACCCTCCCGCAGCACCACCACCTCCTCCACCTCAAGAGGCCAACCCCAACCCACCTCCGCCCGCCCCAGAGGAAGCAGCGCCTCCCCCAGCGCTACTGCCCCCCGGCCCGGCCCAGCAGTACGACATGTAACTCACAGTGGACCCTGTGACGGCAAAGAAAACGTGTCTGGAAAGGGTTGAGGGTGTGTTGGGAAGGAAGGATTCTGCGTTTCAGAACAAGGATAACGAGGCTATGTCCACACTAATGTCTTTCGTTTTAAAACATTTTACCAGTTGGGCTGTAGTGTAGATGGACAAAAATAGAGACTTGTCATGCAAGCATTGGTAATTTCTGATTTACCCAGATGAATCTCAGCCTCGTTAGAATGTCCAAACCCAATTCCCAAAAAGTTGGGACACTTTGGGAAATGTGAATAAAAACAGAATGGAATGATTTGCCAATCTTATAAAACCATATTTTATTCACAATAGAATGTAAACAACATATCAGGTGTTAAAACTGAGACATTTAACCATTTAATGAGAAATAATAGCTCTTTTTAAATTAAATGGCAGCACCAGATTAATAAAAAAAAGAAACAAGACAGAATCTCTCAGAAGTAAAGATGGACAGAGGTTCATCAATGTGCAAATTTCAGAAAATAGTAAAATTCCAATATCCCACCATCTACAGAGCATAATATCAAAAGATTCCAAAAATCTGAAAAAATCTCTGACAAAGTCAAAGATCAGCATTGGATGTTCTTGATCTTCTAAGTTGTGAGATTTGCAAATCATTGCATTCTGTTTTTATGGACATTTTACACCGTGTCCTGACATTTTCAGAATTGGGTTTGTATTTTAAAATTTCAGCAGTGTGGATGTAGCCATTCTCTGTAGTGGTTTCCAGTCTTCCGGAACCAGAGAACGGCACAGCTCAGATACAAGTCTGCATGTAATCGTTAAACATACTCAGCATGCCGGGTTGATGTGATTTTTCAATTATACGATCAGTCACCAAAGAAGCCAAATGTAACCCAGATCAGTAAGTGCACAAAGCCATTCCTTTCCTTTTTTTTTTATTTGAATAAGCTCAGGATTTGTTGGCGTCAATGGAGAGACAGTCAGTTCCAGCTGGTGGCCTATTCTGCCGCCACAATTGTGGAGATAACATTAAAGGAATAACAGTACGATGTGAAACGATCTTGTAAGGGCTAAAAAAAGTAACTTTTGGTTTGGAGTTAGACTGAGACGGGGCAGCTGGTCCAGATTGGGCTCTTCACTGACTACTAGGTTAACATTCTCCCGGCTGTTTACTTGGCACATCCCATGCTGCATGATGAGAATCTTTGTATTTCACTCAAATACTTCCACCACTCTCGATTAAATCATCACCTCTCTACTGTGATAAGGGCATTCAAGACGAGCTGCAGCGTTGCCTTTGCGGCGATGTGTGCGGCGGTTTACTTCCATACGATTCCCACTGTGTTTTGTAGAGTTAGACCTATATTTTTACTGATTTGAAAGTCCACAAAAACATCAGTTGGCGAAGGACCTCAACACTTTTCCCGTCTGAAACCTCGTTTGATATTTAATAACTACTACTGTAACTTTGTGTTTTTTTAGAGATCTACTAGAACTTCCTAGATAATGTAACTACACTCAGCCTTTTACATGATCTTGTACTCAAAAATAAAATGCCATTTGTAACGTTCTCTGTAGGAAATACTCTGCATGCCATACTAACGAGAATCCTCAACAGATAATGAACTTAAAGAACTGCATCTGACGAAACAAAGGGCTGGTGGTTTTATGTAGACAAAGGTAGCGTATTTGGGTAGACAAAGTGTATGTGCCCAATAGCATTTAATCTCTAGGACTTAACGGAAACTATTTTGAAAGCTACTGATAATAATGATTCTGTTTGCATCATGATCATTTCACATTGTCCATCGAAATATTAACCTCAGTCGCTAATGCGTTTAAAGACTGTTGTTTCTTACTTGAATTGGACTGTTTTAGTAAAAAATGGCTTTGTTTTTTTGCATCTTTTCGTATGAATTTCTCTATCCAAATAAAGAGGGTTTCTGTTACTGGCATCTTTTGCTGTCACATTAATTACTAAAGGTTAATTTAGCATTTTTTAATAGAACACTGAATATAAGTCACAGATTTCATACAGTTTATTTATTGAGCAATCTCAGACAACTTTCGAAAATGTCTAACCAGAAGATTTGTTGCCTTTTTATTATGAGCAAAGTTTGTCCGAATGTTCTGACCCCTTACATTCCCCTCTACTCTTGACACTGGGCTTTATCAAAAAATGTGACCTTTTTGTATTGAAGACATGGCAATAGGACCCTATAAGATCATCTCAGTAACATAATTGTAAAAGGTAGCAAAATACCTGTATTAAGCAGTGGTGATGGAAAATTGGCACTAAACTCTTCACATCAAGTACCACCCCAGAAAATATTAAGTACCACCTTAATGCCGATACAGATATATGCCATTTTAAGTTTTATACAAACACATACCAATCTACCTAAATGAGTGTTATGAAATTAATTTTGTTTGCTCTGCTGCTTCTGAAATCACATTTGGAATCCCACAGCCTTTTAAGAGTCCAAACATTTAGTGGTATAGTGAAGAGTATTATAGAAAAGTTAATAGTCCTACATTTTGTAGTTATCAGAGACTCTCAAGCACCACCACAGAGCGCCAGAGTACCACCAGTGGCACCTGTACCACAGTTTGAGAACCACTGGACTAGACAATGTGATCACTACAGTAAATGCATCAGTCACTCTAATTGTATAAGTTGGATTTTGCTGGCCATGGAATACCTTAATGCGTGATTTAACAGGAATTACTCGAGCATAGAATTATGACAAAACCAAATGCTAAAACCGAGGACTTTACATGGCTCCAAAATATAATAAAAACTTGTTTGATTAGACTTTGAAGTGTTTGGACCATTTCGTCGGACAGTGTAGTTCAGTGAAGCGGCGTGCTCTCCTCCGGACACGCCCCCTGTCTTCGGCGGGACGATGCTCTCATTCTCCTCGCACTCTCTCGGTTGTGAGTTGGTAAACTTCAGGAGACCAGTACCGAACATGTCCCGCCGACTCTGGAGGCTACTGCTGCTGGTCTCGGTGCTGGTTCCGTGTCGCCGGACCGAGTACACGTCCAAAACCGAGCCTGACTACGAGTTCGGGGACTACCGCGGGAAGTGGTGCCTCGACGACCACGGCTTCGTTTACGGCATCGGAGAAGTTTACTACCCGAGCCCGTCCGCGTGTCCCTGCACGTGCACGGCGGACGGCCCCGTGTGCGTGCGCCCCAGGTGTCCGCGCATCCACCCCCGGTGCACGCGCATCAGGTACAGGGCCTGTTGTCCGGTGTGTGAGGCCATGGCCCGGGTGTGTGTGTACGCAGGGAAGACGTACCGCCCGTTGGAGGAGTTCTGGGTGAGGAGAAGCACACGCACGACACTTTTGAACACTTTATGACCTACTCTCACACACATCAAAGTCTTCAGGTGCTCACGTGACCGCTGTAGCCACGAGCTTTTTACTTGAACGTTTTAAACGCTGTAAGGAGCACGTTTCTCTGCATTTCAACCACTATACTGACTGTTATGAGACTTTAAATATGGAAAATCAATTGGAGCAGGTCATTATTCTTTGAAGATTGTGTTTTAATGACTAGGTTTTATTTTTATATGCTTCTCCATAGGTTTCGATCTACAGTTTGCTTGTGTAGACGATACTGTCTATTGGAGACTGACAACAAAAAAATCTCTTTTATTGCTCACTGCTGAGTCAAATACCAATTCAGATTTACTTTTCAATGACTTTACAACTTTGCTGAATCCATTTTTCTTTGTGAGCTTATATATACACACTCAAATTTGTATTTGGAAAAAGAATCTGTTCAGTAACCTAGCATCAATAGCATCTTATAATAGGAATCAGCACTGACTTGTTAGTATCATTTTTCCCCAGCCTTTTTTTGACCTTGTCCCCAGTTTATTTGCAATACGTGTTATGAGATTGGCAAATCATTGCATTCTGTTTTTATTTACATTTTACTTGACATTTTACTTGACTTTTTAAAAAATTGTATTTTAAATTCCTTCATTAGTGTGGCTGTAGCCATTTTCTATATTTTAAAAAATCTGTTCAATCACCTAGCATCAATAGCATCTTGTAATCGGAATCATCTGTGAAAACTCTTGACATTAATACTTCCAGGCTTTATTACCAAGGATTTATCCCTTTTAGGCTTTGGCCTATACTTGTCACAACATTCAATCCATGGCTGTTAATAATACAGCACTGGCTAGGTCTGCGTACACAGAAATAGCCCCAAAAACAAAAAATCAGTTAAAGAGAGAAAAAAGCTTTCTGTTTAGAAAAGTCCCATCAATGTTTGAACATTAAAATGAGCATTACTCAAGACTCCTGGCATTCAAAGCAGCTCCCCTTCACACTCATAAACACACATTTGTAGGCAAAACGTGGTTCAGTGTCCTGCCCAAGGACACTTCAAAAAATAAGTGCCATAGTTGAACAGCCAATCTTCCAGTTAATTTCAATCTGCTGAACTCCCTGAGCCACTGGCGCTCCAAAGCTGCTCAAATACTGGGTGTTCAGAACTGTTGATTGTGCTTGTGTGTTCTAGGTGTCCAGGTGTGAGCGCTGTCGCTGTGGGGCCAACAGAGAGGTGTACTGCACCATTTCAGACTGCCCTGCCCCTCACTGTGTCAACCCCACCTACGAACCCAACCACTGCTGCCCCATCTGTAAGACAGGTATGACCCACCCCCTCTGCCTCTCACTGGTCGTTATCAATTACTGTGATTTGGATGTACACTCAGACCAATTTTAACACAAGGATTTAAGCCATACTGTGGTCAATGCTCAATCTTTATGATGCTTTTGTAGTGTAGAGCTCTGATTGGATTTGCTCAGTCTTAATTGATACTGTGTGTTTAAAACAACAGACGTGCTCATTATTTAAGGACCAACCATGGCCTTAAACCAATAAGGATAGTTATTCTGTGTAAGACAGCAGATAAGATACTAGGTTTTATTTACACAACAATCTGGAGTAGTTTTGTATTTATTTATTTTTTTACTGATTTTGGGCATGTTAATTGATGATAGGTGCTTTCATGTCTGTAGTGCCAAGCCAAACAGTTTCTTTGCTGTGGCCACAGTGAATTATCTTATAGTTCAAATATTAAGTCTGGTACAGATTTTAATGCCAGAGGCTGAAAAGCATTCCTTTGCCACAGGGCTTATTACTGTATATTATAGTAATATATAATATAGCATATACTATGTTATTATAACGCCTCATACTCTGCTTTCACATAGATGTGTGTAGATTAGATGCACCAACCCAACACCATTGTATTAAGATATGAACAGAACAGAAAGCTCAAGCATGCTGTTGTACCGGCCTGTACCAGTAGATGGAGTCACATGCAAGTGTACTTGTTTTCGTGATAGGTTTCATTATTTTTTTCATTCCTAGTTTATTATTGATGTAAAAACTGATTACTATTTCAATTTTAATCATATCCTGGCCTAATGTGCCCGCCACCGTTGTGATGATGTGTGTGTTATGAAACGTCACAGCCTGCAGCTTACAGAGTCTTCCCTGTTATGTCACACTAGCTTTTGTTCCTGTGGCCTTTAAAGTCTCTACTATGACTGGCTTTGTGTGTGTGTGTGAGCCAGGAATAGAGCAGGATATAAATAACTGTTTGATTATATGTTGCTTTCATCAGTTTGAGTGAAAAGCAGCTCAGCAGACCTCAGTTGGACAGATGGATGGAGGAATGGCTGTTACATCATTGTCCTTTTTATAAATGCTGCCAAATTCCCCCCACATCAGCTGTTTTATCACAGCGGGACCTGGCACCAGATGAACTCCACTTCCTGTTCTCCTCTGCCTTGGGTCGGTAATTGTTTTGAAAGGACCTGCCAAGAGAAGGAAAGCCCTTCTGTGAAAGAAGACATAGCATTAAATGTGCAATGTGTACAATGTTGTATATAGAAAACTGGATGCCATGTTAGTATATGTTCACCTCAAAATCACTAATTTTTCTATCTTAGAATAATACATACATACATACATACATACATACATACCAAAATAGCAGTATTATCAGACCTGATCCAGAGTCAGTCTTAGCTGCTGTTGATTTTTAATAGGAGTATTTAATTGGTGCATTGGCTTAAGTGGCATGAGCTTAAAGGCAGGACAGAGCGGTAATGCCATGAAAATAATTCTTTTTTTTAGGTGAAATGATGATTTTAACTGAGAAATATGCAAGGTATAGAAACAGCCAAGAAACAGAATAATATGTGATGTTTTTCCAAATTGTAACTGACCTTGGCAGCTGTACATCAGACGTTTTTTACATTGCAGTCTGTGGGGAAAATCCTTTCTGAGCCGGATGGGATTTTTTTTGTGTTTTTTTTTTTTTTTTTGGTTACATTTCCACAATTGGCCTTTGGTAGAACTGGCCACAGGGCTACATTCTGTCCCTATGCTACATCTGCGATTATACACAAATGAAAACATACACTGATGTATTCCATTTAGTTCAGATATAACCACACCGTTTTACACAATGCGTCTTTAATAGAACCTGGCTCACACTGTCATCTTAACTTTCGTTTGCACCCTTGGGGGTCCCTTCATTTTGTCACTTGGACACAAAAAAATTTTTTTAAAGATTGCCATAGAAATATTATTAGCATGTATACATTTTCAGAATTTCTAAACCCTTAAATGCCAGTTCTAGTGATAAAAATCAAAGTCAAGTTAGTTTTTTTGAGAAAAAACAAACACAAAGTTGATTTTTTTTTTTTTTCCCATTCCATATATTCAAATTTGAATTTTTGGGGGATTAGTATCCAAGGCTGGGAATGTCAAAAAACACTAATTCTGATCAATTTTTATTGTTTTGTGCATTTGCTTGTAAATACATTGCTCCACATGAGTCCCTAGGACACACAAAAAAGTTTTTTAATGGCTGCCATGGAAACATTAAGGGCTTTCAATACCAGGGAATGCAATGGTGGAATGATGAACAGTACACAACCTGGACAAATTTTATAGTATTTGCAGTTACATTCAGTAAGTTCAAATGTTTTGAAACTAAGCTGAGCGTGCTGAAGTTGTCTCATCACTGACTAAGAACAGTTTGCCACAGTCACTGCCATCTCACCCACAGTGAAAGAACACAGCCAAAGTGATAAAAGTGAAAAATAAAATAAAAAACAAAAAAAAACCCAGGGACCCAGGAGGGTTACATTTAGTCTGACTGAGATTAGTGAAAGTTAATTCTACTCTAACCCCTTAAATGTGATTGCTGTCATGTCTTGTTTAAGGACCCAACTGCTTCGCTGGAAACCGGATCATCCCGGCCGGGGAGCGCGTCAACATCAACGAGCAGACTGTGTGTTACTGCACTTACCGGGACGGGACGTGGCACACTCACCCCTACGCCTCCTGTGAGGAACTTCCCTCCAGCACCAGCCCCACGCTCAGCCCTGGCCCCCAGCCCCCCAAAGACGAGGACTCCAGAGGGGGCAGGGGCTTTGTTCCCAGACTGGAGCTGATACCGTGAGGAGGTAGTTCCTTGGCTTTAAACCAAATCCTCTTTTACTTGTACAGTGACAAAATGTATCAATCAGAACAGAGCCAGTAAAACTCTCCACTGTATTATGTGTGAAGGAGACAAAATATAAACATGGGCTGTGGAGGAAGTTATAATCAGGGCAGCTACAGACAATCTGAAGTTGTGTTTTGTTGCAGCTGATATGGGAGCTTAAACTTGAACTATTTATGGCTATATTTTAAACATTTTTTTAGCATTTTGCACAATAACTTAACAAAAGAAAAGGTATTTATTTATTTATGAGAGATTATTAATTTGAAATACAGAAACAGTTTGTCAGATGATAACTCATTTATTCTATAGAGCAACGCTGTAGCCTTTCCGACAACCTCTGTACTATACTTTCTCAGCAGTTGGTCTGGTCTCTGTGAATTGATTTTTTTGTTCCCGGGGTCCACAATAAAGTGCCTCTGGACAAATGAATAGACATACAAACAATAGAAATAGAGCATAAAGCCCTCCTTTTTACATCTAATCATGATTGGTCAGATCTTCAAATTGAACCCGCTGTGAAAGAAGGGATTCCAGACCCATTTCTGATTGCTGATATATATATATTTTTGAAACCAAGATCATCAAATCATGTAGAGTGCAATAAATCATGAATCTAAATTAATCTGTATTTACAAATGATTTCCTCAAATTAAAAATAAAGGGGCTACGTAGTAAATCTTCTTTCCTTGTGACTGGTCTCTTCAGGGGTTCCTAAAGCATGTCTAATGTAAGTTTTTACTCCAGATGCCCTTCATCTGGCAACCTCCATTTATCAGGGATTGGGAGCAGCACAAAAGTACATTAGATTGTGTCCCCTTGAGGCTGGATTAATGTTTTGATTTTGGAATATTTAGATATTCTAGCAATATCATTGAAGTTTAGCTGTTATTGTTAAACACAACAACATTTTGGTTTGGAGAGGCTTGTTATACAAACCTAATTCTGAAAAAAATCAAATAAAAACAGAATGCAAAGAATTTCAAATCTCATGAAACCATATTTTATTCACAATAGATTATAAACAACATATTAGGTGCTGAAACTGAGGTATTTTACTGTTTCATGAAAAATAAAAACTCTTTTTGAATTTGATGGCAGCAACACATCATCGGGACAGGGCCAACAAAAGGAAGTGGTACTAAAAATAAAAGGCTGAAAGAGCCTTTGGAAACTGATTATGTTCACTGGAAACAGGTCAGTAATATGATTGGGCATAGAGTTTCTCAGAGTCAGTTTTTTGCATATTGGTGAACCGATGTCCATCTTTACTTCTTTAATCGATTTCAGAAAAAACAGTCTTCTCTGGGACAAAGGTCATTTAAAATTAACTGAGGCAAAATAGAAACTGTTATATAGTCAGATGAATCAAAATTTAAATTTTTTTTTGCCCAGCATGAGGTCTGTCCCAGAGAAGACAGATGTGTTTCTGGATGGTGTTCATGTGTCTTTGTATTTGTTTAATACATCTTTAACTCTCATTTGTGGACGACACTGAGCTGTGTCACAGACAGAGACTCCTAAAGTGTTGCTGATGCACGCATGAGTCGTGTCTGTTTTTAATGGAGTTCTGTTTGAGCCTGAAGATCACCAGCATCCAAACTGACCTTTGACCTTGTCTCTTTCACAGAGATTTGTTTAGATGGAGGAATATTGCAATATTACATTTTTACGTTTCCACAATATTTAGACCCACTTTTTTTGAGATTGGTGAATCTCTGCCCATCTTTAGTTCTGAGACTTTCTAAAATGCTGTAAAATGATTAGTCCTAAACCTAGTTTACAAACGTTCCTCCAGCTGTTTTTATTATACCAGCCTGTTGTTGCCCTGTCCCAACTTTTTCTGAGACGTGTTGCTGCCAATATATTCAAAAAAGAGCTATTATTTTCCATGAAATGTTCAAATGTCTGTTTCAACACCTGATAATATAGTTTTAGAAGATAAAATCATTGCATTTTGTATTTACATTGTAGTGTCCCATCTTTTTCAGAATTGTGACTAAATGTTGAGCTACAGTGAGTTTTCTTTATCCTGAGGTGTATTAGAATGTCTTCACATTGGTATGAAAAATAAATGTATCATTACCACTGCTGCCATCTGATGTTGATAAAAAAATATATAGTCCACTTACAGTAGGCCTCTATAGTATCTATAGGATAGTTAGCATGTCAAGCATGAATAGGAATGGTACTGTGTAATACTTGAACATGGTGTAAACAATCTGGATGTTGATATCCACTTAGATTTAATGGTCTAGATGAGTTTGCCAGGTCAGTCTGTGTAAAAAGTAGGTGATGAATGGGTGTGGTGTCGGTACAGGTGGTGACCTAGTTCCTTTTCCGCACCCCGCTGGTTCAGGTCTGTGAGGAGAGGGGGAAACTCACAGCAAAATGAGCAGACGGTGTAATCTTATGTAATGTATTGAGTATGGGCCAGTTGGCACCTGCCCTCACCTTTAATTCACTGTATACAGCCTGCTCTGGTAATCAGCCTTTCCTATGTTGCTCTGAACTACACTCTTCCTGTTCAGTCTGTAGTTTGTCTCATCCAAGTCTGGTTTGCTCTAACTCAGGTTCAAATATTTGTGTAATAGTTCAATGTTTGTCTGTACAAAACCCATGTCTAATTTGTCACAAATAAAATGTCTTGTCACTTAAGCTGCAATTGTGTTTTTTTTATCATTGTGTTAACATCAACTTATATCACCAGTATCAAAGAGCCACTGAATGTAGCCTTTACTGTTTAACACACCCAAAACTAAACCTATTAAGGCTGTCCTCAGTTCTGATGTTCCTGAATAACTCAGCAATAACTTTTTTTTTAATCAAAACATTTTCAGAGAATTAAAGACAAACCCAAGTTCCGGCTTGATTTACAACAGCTTTTATTGAAAACAGGTGCAGGTGGAGCTCATGCTATGCTGCCAGCATTGGAGGCGATCCTGGGCCAGAGGTCAGCACACTCTTTGGCCACTGGGCCTGTGATGGCTGAGCCTGAACAGAGAGACAAGGAGATAGATTGGCTTGAGGAAAATTATAGATAAAAAGGTAGAAAAAAAATTTCATTGACAAACCATTAAAACGAAGTTGGAGTTACATTCAGTAAGTTCAATTGTTTTGAAACTGAGCCGAGTGTGCTAAAGTTGTCTCATCACTGACTGAGATCAGTCAGCCACAGACTCACTGCCGTCTCACCCACAGTGAAGAGCTCACTCTACCCTTCTACGACAACTCACCCAGCCACTGAGCAGACAAAGCAAGTGCTTTTGGAAGGGCCTATAAACTACAGGAGCTATTTTATCAACCTTACCTTTCATTTCTCCTTTATTGTTTACTATGACCCCCGCGTTGTCTTCAAAGTATAGAAACACGCCATCTTTTCGTCGATACGACTTCCGCTGCCGTATCACCACCGCAGGATGCACTGCAGAGAAGAGACACGGTGCATGTTGGACCAGGCCACAGGAGAAGAACATGACTTAACCTAATGATGCAGCTGAACTCTCCTGCTTTTATTACATAACCACTCAAGTAATATTCTGAGTACAGTAAACACTCACCCTTCTTCCTGAGCTCAGGCTTGCCTTTCTTGACTGTGGCCATGACCATGTCACCCACTCCGGCTGAAGGCAGACGGTTCAGACGGCCCTTGATGCCTTTCACTGAGATGATGTACAGGTTCTTGGCCCCTGGACACACAAAGCACAGCATTACACAAACACATCACTAGATATCATGCTGCTTAGACTCTACGTTCTGGAGCGGTTTGTCTCATCACTGATTGAGATCAGTCAGTCATAGAGTCACTGCCGTCTCACCCACAGTGAAGAGCTCACTCTACCCTTCTACGACAACTCACCCAGCCACTGAGCTGACGAAGCAAGTGCTTTTGGAAGGGACATTCAAAAATCATATGTACATAACACGTATCAATACTGGTGTCTGGAAACAACTTCAAAAACTGGCAAGTAGAGGTGGCATCAGTGAGGCCATTGTTTGGTTTCAGGATCCCATGGAAGACATGCAGTTTGGACACTACAGGATGTATACAGCTAGAATTCAAACTTCAACATAAGCAGACTGTTGCCTGCGAGTCACTCAAATCATTCTGTCACTGAAATAATTTACTACAACACTAATTCTGAAATGCATTTTGTTGCCAGAAAATAAGAAAATGCATTGTTCTTGAGTGATTATTATTTTAACATTTTGGAAGGGGAAAAAAAATGTGGTTTCAGAGTACAATTTACATTCCCATAAAAATATTGCTGTATTTGCTATACCACAAAATTACACATTTAAGTCAACTGTGTTCTTCATATCTCTACCAACTATCCACATCAGTTACTTAGATTCACATGACAACCCAAATGTTAAGTACCTGTGTTGTCTGCACAGTTGATGACCGCTCCCACTGGGAGACCCAGTGAGATACGGAACTTCGCTCCAGAAGAACCTCCACGTCCTGAAAGAAGAAATAACACATTGGGCTTGTTTCCACCTTTCCTATGCTACCTGGCTGGACAGACAATTATATGAACACTTATTTAAATACCACAACAGCAAAACTCACATTGTGCAGGAAAAGGTTCAGTTTTTATCCATATTAGTACAAAACCTAACAGCAGTGGAATATAGTTGTTTTCTTACTGTCCTAACAAATTCAGGCAAGCTAAATTTACCAACCTCAAGACGTTTTATATTTATCAAAGAATTAATTAATGGAAAAGGAGCTGCAGAGATTGACAGTACATTTCTTTCTCACTATTGTGCACTGCTGAGCAATAGCTCCGTGCAAGAAGCATCACAGCCCACGGTTAATATTAGAGGAGGTTGTCAAAAATAAACTTTAAAATAAACTTTAAGGGCAAGTTCGACGAGTAAACAAACATCTTCAACTCCCGGTAGTGATGTTACAGCAAACTTATAGACTCGGTTTGACGCTACCGGGGTGCTAAAGCTAAGTGTTAGAGGTGGCTAGCTCGGAATGTGACGACCATTAAGTAATTTTCAGTTATTTTAGTAGTGCTGGTTTATAAAACAGTTTGACACTTGCATCAATACAGGTAGACAACACACAGCATTATTAAAAATTAACAAAACCCTTTTCTAGACTCTTATGCTAAAGCCTTGTGCCTACACAGCGTTGACAGCGAAACATGGCTTCCGCCGAAAAGACCCAAAATACAAACGCTTAAAAATGGCAAGCGGCTTTAATTTAAACAAAACTTCTCAAACGGGAGCATAGTCTTGGTCGTTGTTTTACATTTAAACCATATGAAAAGTTCTGGATAGGTCTTAAAACCGCAGATTACGATGGATTTGACAGTGTGAATCTCATACCTCTCTTAGACATTGCTGCGGTAGGGAAAGAGGAAGGCGGAGAAAGGAATTATGGGATATAAAGTACGACAGATGTACATCCGGGTCATGTGGCAGCGATGCGTTCAGAAGCACTCGAAAACAACGATGCTGATTAGATGACTATTTCAAGTAAAAAAGTTGATTTAGATTGTTTAGATTATCTGTGCCTCACAGTAGATAGTATTTTTTTCAGTTTGGGGAAATAGACAGGAGCAGTGCCACAGAATATACCATCTAGCCTTCTGCTGTAAATAATAATTAAAAGAGATGTTTAAACACTCTACTTTTATAACACTGAGCTACTTCAATTTTTATTTCAGTTTACCTCATGTATGGTATAAATAATAAAGGATATTTACATAATATATGTTATTGAGGAACTGCCATATTTGGTTCAGAGGAGCATGTACTGTGGTAAAGGGACCTTTCAAATCAGACTGATGTCTCCTGGATTTTACTGCTAAACAAACCCTTGCAATGTTCGCACCCTATTCAAATATGCAACATTAAATGCCTTTTTAATGTATTTGTATGTCAAAATCATTACAATATGAAGCCTAAAAGTCACACATCTTACATATACATGACACATACTAAGATATAACAATCTCATATGAGTCTGTAGACTGAAAAGTTATATAGTGTCACTGCCTTTATGTAAAAAATAACACAAAATACAGTAGGCTGCAATAAAAATGTTTAGGCTTTTATAATTAAACAAGTAGTCTATATAATATATAATTACAAGAATTTCACGATCTTATATTGAGACAGTTGACATTTCTGGAAGATTGTCTGTTAGTCCAAAGCTCTTAATGGTCAATGTATACAAATCTAAAAAGACTGCATCAAAAACATAAAAAAAACAAAACTTTTTACACAGTGCCATTTTTTTCAAATTTTCTGCTATTGCATAAAGCTAAAAAAATAATTACTTGCATGAAGATTCGTTTGTAGTACCGATAAGAATTTAAAACTACTTTCACCATAGAATTAAAAGCTTCTCCTGGGCCTGCAATGTCAATGATCTCTTTACACATTCTTTTTTTATCAGTAGAAATTCTGTACAAAATGTAGTAAAAAATCAAACTGTTGTAAAACACAGATGTATAAACCTAGTCATAAATTATCCTTTATTGTCCTGTGGCCCCAATATCTAGTGGTTAACTCTGGTGTGCGTCGTCTTCCTCAGCCTTAAGATGGCAGCACATGACCAGCTGGGTTTTTGTGTTTAGCAGGTTTTTCTGTGTGGATTTTTCATGTTCTTGCTGCTGAGGTGATTCTAGTGATTTTGGGGGCCTGGAATGCAACTGAACTGGGTCACATAAGACTTATTTACATCAGGTATTATACAGTATATAACAGTGAGTCAATTTTTGAACAGATTTAATTGAGGCCATGGGGGGTAAAAACAATTTATTATCAATACAGCACATTATGATTCAGGAAATTTGAAGAGTTTTGACAAAAACATTAAAATAATATGACATTGCACTGTGGAGTAAACTGTGACAAGGCAGAAAGCATAAACATGTCTTAACCCTCCTGAGTACCTGGAATTTTATTTTTGCATAACTTGATGCAAATGGCATAAAATTTGGCCAAGTTGTTTATTTTGGAGTGAATTTTAATTTTCACCACCTGAGTACCTTTGGCTTTTTTTTGAGCCATTGACTCCCAATTAAAAATGCATTTTTTTTTCAATATGGTACCATTGCAATGTGATTTCTTTATTTTTTCATCCTCCTGTATTTACATCCCTTTATGTTTCCATGGCAACCATTAAAATTTTTTTTTGTGTCCTAGGGACCTAGGTAGAGAAATTTATCTACAAGTGACAAGAGCTTTTTTTATCAGTATCCATGTTTTTTTTTTTTTTTATGTTCCTAGACTTGGCTAATAATCCCCCCAAAATTCAAATTTGAATTTATGGAATGAAAAACAAAAAACAAAATCAAAAACATAAAGAGGCTTTAATTGCTAAAACTGGCATTTAAGGGGTTATTCAGAAAAAACATAAATATTTTTACGTATTGTGAGGACTGAAGTTAATAATGGCATTCATAAAAATAATTAAAAAAAATGTTGACATATAATATTTTTATTTGACAGCGTTTAAAAGATGTCTAAGGGACTCAGGTGGAGCAAATTACTTAAAAAACAACTTTGCACAGAAAATAAACAAATGATCAGAATCAGTGTTGCTACCAATTTTTGACACTCCCAGGCACGGATAATACCCCACCACAAAATTCACCCCCCCCAAAAAACTTTAATTGCTAAAACTGGCATTTAAGAGAGTAGTAAAAGTAGTGGAAGAAAACAAAATGCACAAATGAACAGTTTTGAACACATGCAGCAACTTATATTGTCATATAAGTAACATAATGTATTATGAGTTGGCTTTTGTCGATGAACTTCACCCCACACTGGTCACAACTGTGTGGCTTCTCTCCTGTGTGTGTGCATATATGTCTTTTGAGATCACATGACAATTTAAAAGTTTACCCACACTGATCACAGCTTTAGGGCATTGAGTTTTGAAGGACAGGCAAACTCCTTCCCACACTGGTCACAGCTGTACGGTTTCTCTCCCGTGTGGAACAGCTCATGCACCTTGAGGTCAACTGTCCGCCGAAAATACTTGCCACACTCATCACAGCAGTATGGTGTACTTTCCATGTGGATGTGCTTTAGGAGAGAGTATACAGTAGTTAGGAGAACTTCTTTGACGAATGTAGGTTAAGATTCCACATTTTCTGCAAAAAAATTTAAAGAAATATTCCACTTCTTTTCGTTCAGATCACAATAGAAATCTGTTCCTAAAGTTCTGTTCTTAGCTGCTGGTTCTTAGTGTTCTCAAAGGTATTTTCAGATCTAGACCAAATAATACTAAATACTGAGCTTTACTACAAGGATGCATGGATAATGTCTCAGTCTAATTGGACTTTGGTTAACTTTGTGACTGAACCAAAACAGAAAATGATGAAGTAACAGATTTTAATTAAATTTTTAAATTTTGTCATGTTTTTCCTGTTTTTCTTCTAAATAGACATCTGTGGTCCATCACCATCATCTGAACCGCATCAACAATGACAAATGTCAACATGCCCTCAGCCTCTTCACCTACACACATATTCCTGTATATTATTAAGGATCAGCATTGGCTAGCCTCACCTTTGTTTACCTTACAGCTCTTAAAAACATGACTCTACTGCGTTACATTCTGAACATAGTGACACGAGTTAGAGTAGGCCTACTAAAGCTTTATAAAAATGCTCTGAAGAAAGATTTGAGCAGAAAAGAGTTGAATTCTAATTCTAAGAATCTAATCCATTAAATTGACTGTTGTACAATAACTGTCCTTGAAAGGGTTGGAGCGCCAAGGCATTTGCTTTCACAGAAATACAAGGCAGATATAAAACTTGAAGAACTTCAACAGACTTTAAAGGATTAGGAGACAACATTTCATCGGACATTTTGGTGGTTACACACAGACAACAAGCGACAACTTCCCCAGACTACACCAACATGTTATTTAGCATCTTAAATCTTACACATAAACCCAAGTGTGACATTTTTAACGGCTCATTGATCTTTGTAGTGACCAAAATATATAGCCTAATAAATATTGTCAATCAACATATTTACTTTCTAACATTTTTAATAGTTTTTCTTTCTTCCATAAATGTAATTCCATATTTAAAATGTTTGTCTCTTTTAAAAATGTTCTGATAGACTCCTGAGTACTAGAGGGAGCTGAAGTAACACAATCCGTACTGTAACCCAGTTTGAGAACCTGAACTATATTATTCCATCAATAATATACAGTTATACAGTAACTGGAGTTATCTCACTTCATAATTTCATTCATTCTTCAAATCAGTCGTTCTAGAATCAGTGCGGCGATAAGACGTCTGTGACATCCAACCCTGCTTTGGTGCAAACCTCAAAGTATTCATCTCTATTGCAAAACATCTGCCAATTCACTTGATTGATTTCTATACAAACCACATTTTCTGTGGACAGACAGCATTGGATGTTATAACTAAGCACAATAACTCATTTAGTGTCTGGATTTACGTAAAACTGAACATTAACTGATAATAATACACATTTTGTCCACATGGCAAGTCAGTTAAATGTGACTGATGACCCTCTGCTCCGGACAAGACTTTCAGGAACTTTGTGACATTTAACATTGAGGCGTTCTCTTTGTCTTCACTTGTCACTGCTCAGCGACCACAATAGCGACAACAATTGCTTTACATCACAGTATGTCACAGATAGGGATGATGCATCAAAGGAGCATGAAAAATGTCAGAATAATGCCAGTCGTAGCCGTATATGTCCCAATCCACTCAGGTTTCAGCACGAGATTACTCCAATTTAATTTTTAACAGAAAAGAGTGACAATCTTTCTGGCTGACATTTGCTTTGTAATCATTCACCCTAAGCAATAATGGAAAATTCATTCAAACTCTAAAGTCTAATAAAACAAATGTCCACATGGCTTTTTCTCTTTTAAGACTGAAATATACACGTTATTGCAAAACTAAACACTTTCCTTTTCAGAACACTTTAATGTTCTTTGTGCAAGACTGTTTTTTAATGCTACATATACACTGCCTTTATCTGCATTCTTTTGTAAGTGGCTCATAGTGAAATATTTTGCACGGAAATGAACTCCGTGTGAGGTGCTGGCATTCACTCTCTGACGCTGTATATCTACAATTCACCAAAATGTCACCTTGGTGCTTTTAGCTCTCACCTTTTGAGTCTAGTGCTTTTGCTGTTTAGTGGAGTTAAAATGATCTGATTTTTTCTTTTTTACATTTTTTTTTTATTGTTTTATTTGTTGGAAAATACACACACAGAAACAAATTGACACATAAAAAAAAAAAAAAAACAAGAAGTAGAAGAAGAAGAAGAAAGTAAGAGCAGACAGAGAAAACAAAAAACTAAAACAAAATGATATACATTTAAGAATAAACCAAAACCAAATTCAAAACAAGACAGCAGATGGTGGTAAAACATTACAGTAATTACAGCAATCACGTTGTCTGTACTGAGTCTTCTAAAAGTTCTGTACACACTGAAAAATTAAGGAAGAAACAAACTCAAGAACAAGCCATTACAGAATCCAAAGCTTGACAGTGAATGGCCGTAAATGAGACAGCAGGCGGCAGTAAAGCATCGCAGTAACAATCAGACACGAGAGAAAAAAACAGACAGCCCATCATGTATGTGATTAAAACAGAAGAGCAAAGTAAACATCATACTTAATAACAGGACCAGTATTTGTGCTGTGAAGTAGTCACACTGTCTGTATACTAAGCAGTCTAGTGCCAGAGCAAGTAAGTAGTACTCACATATAAGTACTAACATCAGCAAAGTGTAGACATGATGCAGAAGTCCTCCCTTCATGAAGATCTGGGGGACTCTGGGTGCTTATGAGTTAATCCACTGTCCACCATTTACCATTTAGCTGAAAAAGTAGAGCTTCATTAATGTTTATTTTGTAGAGATTGGCTATTTCATCTTTGTACTGTACATGTTGAGCCAGTACATGGGGCTGTAATGTTCCACAATACTCTGACATCTACTATGGCTCTCTAGATCGATAACTTTAACCTCTAGGTCATTGATCCGTTGGCTGTGATCCTCGGAGGCGAGCTCGAGAGATGAAACATGCTCCCGGTGTTCGTGCACAGTTAGACATGTTTGGTTCAGCTTGGCTTCAGTCTAAGTAATTGCATCATAAGTTTGGTTCAGAAAAGTCAGCTTCTCAGATTGCTGCTCCTGTAAGAACATAATGGCGTTGATGGTCAGGCTGATGTTAGGTTAGGCTTTACTTCTTTTAGACGCCATGTTTGGAGATAGTTGGGGGAGCGAGACAGGAAGTGAACATGCCAACTGAAAACAAGATTGAAGTACAACAAGTAATGCAATTTCTTCTATGAATCTGGATGTACTCATATTTACTGTGCAATGTTTGGTTTTATGTCGTTTTGTTAAAGAGTAAATCTGTGAAAATGCCTTTTTGAAAATTCTTTACATTATTTATGGAAAAGGCTAGAGATTACAATGCCAGTTTCTGAATGCGTTAATAAATACAGGAAAATGCATTTTGGGTATGCACATAGTTTTAATTTGGAATTTGCAAAAGGTTGCAACACCAGATTTTGAATGTTAAGGCTATTGTATAAAAAGTGCTAAAAAAAAAAATCTGTGTTTATTTTTTTTATTATTATTTTTATTTATTTAAAAGTCTTTTTTGAAATGTTTTTTTAAAATGACTAGTAACACATAAATGCTCATGAGAAGATGCATATGGAGTGTGATGTTTGCTGGTTTTGGATATCCAGGTTATAAATGGTAAGGCTATACTCTTATGTTTCACAATTTTCAGTGTAAATAAAGCTCTGGTGCTAAATAGAGAGTCTAAAATTATAGCACCAATTATCATTTAGTTGTGCACAAAATTAGAGAATTAATATCACGAAGTTTGGTATAAATTACATATATTATTGTAAAATGATTATAGTTTGGGACAAAAACTTTTATGAAATAAAGAATGTTGTAGAGAGCAGCCAAAGAACTGTGAGGGGTAACAAGTTTTAAATATGCAACAAATCATTTTACTGTATAACTCAAAGATGTCTCCATGCAGGCCCATAGCTCTTATTATGTATTAGAAAACTCAATTTCCCAGTATATTTTATTGGAAATGAAAGTGAGTCCCTAGGTAAAATAAATCAAATTCCCCTTTCTCTAAACTTGTTTGAGTGAGGCAGTTTAAACTCCCATGAGGTGCTGATGGTGAGAGTGAAAGTGTGATGTGAATATCTTCAGAGGTCTTATCTCATCTAGCACAGCAACGGTCACAGATGTCTGCAATATTCTCCAAGTATCCTCGATAGTCAGGTATAGGGAGGAGACGTTGACTCACTGCTGAGTGGTTGGACGGACAATGCAATGGAAAAACACAAACCAGGAAGTTTTTCTTGTGCTAGGAACCATTAGTCCTTTGAGGGGTGTGGAAGGAAGCTGGAGAGAACTGATATTAATATAGCATTGAAATAAGCATATAGCACACATTTACAAGGTGTTGTGTTAATGTAGGGATGCAATGGAAGAAAATAAAAAAAAAGAAGCATAAATAAGAAAATGAGTCAGAATTCTAGTCCTGAAGGTCCTACATGTCCTTATTTACTTTATTTACTTTGTAGGAACACACCCTGGACAGTGTTAATTTGACAAAAATATTTAATGGACATTTTTATCCTTTTTATTCTGTTCTCTATTTTATTAAAGTGTATCCCGCTGCTTTCGTTAAAGACAATAAAGACTAATCTAACCTAATGTCCCTTATTCAAAGCCATCCTATACAGAGCTACCACACTGAACTCTCAGAAACATGTTTTACTGATAGTTCAATGAGATAATGTGTTTTGTGTGGAGATCACTGACCCATTTGCACACGCATGATTAGTTTGCACCCAACATGATGATGAGGAGGGGACAGTGTGGTATAATTTTCCAGCAGGGGGTAAGTGTTAGCTCTACCTATTTTCTTATATCAAACATCAAAACAAATCTCAGCATTCTACTCCACCCCTAACCAACAGATTATGTATGAAGTATGATTAATATATGTGCATATGTGCCTAACATGTGCAACATATGTTCAAGGGATCGTCATTAGAGATGGCATGTTTTTGACTGTATTAACAAAGGTCAACGGTGACTGTTATTACCATATGGCCACAAAATGAATTGGAAACCCAGCCCAAACAATAGCATGTTATTATATTATAGGTGCAACCATAATTCACCCTAAAACCTTAGATGGATGAATATGATGTACTCAAAACAGCCAACAGGTGGCAATGTTGTCACTCTCCAGCAACTGCACAAAAAAAAGAAACCAAAGGGTAAACATACTGTACTCTCACTTGGACAAAAACAGTTTAAAAAAGGATATTGAGAGCTGTACAATAGCCATATGAATGTTTGTTAGCTCAGTAGGGTAGGTTTGTTGTCACGGACTGATTTGATTGTCCTGTGTCCCAGTGTAAACGATGGCCTTTGGTTTTATTAGTATGGTCCGCATTCCCATTCCATTTTTTTTTTTGTTTTTTTTATGCAATCTTCTGGGTGTTTTATTAAAAAATGGAGACATCTTAAGCTGTAGCTTCTTTCTCACACTGTTCCGGATAAAAATCAAAACGAACTAGCCAGAGATTGTTACAAAAACCCTGCAAACTCTTATCTCGGTAAAGTGTTTTTTTTTGTGTTTTTTTGCCATAACAACTCAAACTGATGGAGAAGACTGGATATAAGACATGCAGAGTGTCAATGTCCCCCATCATCCTCACTTGGAATAATAAGTGAGGATCCCACTCATTACATTTACATTACTAAGTGTAGTAATTAATTTGATAATGAAATAGATTAATGTGCATATGATGTATTAAGTGATGCCAGCGCCAGTGAGTGATAAAAAAATATTCTGCATTAAACTAGTCCATGGTGTAAAAAGGATTATGGGCTGCTGTGCTAAATGATATACATTTTGAAGAGTAGAGTTTATTAGCAACAGTTGTTTTTGAATGTGTACTTCAGAAACCTGGGACAAAACTAAAACTGTATACTTCTTCCTCAGTGTATACCTCTATCTTCAGCCGATGACGTCACTACACAGTTAATTACTCTCTTCTTCATTCTACTTTATGGCTGTGCAGCAAAGTCTTGAAAGTTCATTTTAAATAAGATTTCTTTCATACAGAAACATGCTGAAACTTGTGTGGCACTTCTATGCAACCACTCTTAATATGGCAGAACTCATGCATACCCTGCACTGATAACACAAACTTGAACTTGAACTGTGTCGTACTGACCCAACCCAATCAGTGGACACATGCCTTAAGAGTTTTTAGGCTCACTTTAACAGGTCCTTCTGTTTAGAGTTTAGAGTGATCTGATGCCTCGGTCGGTTAATTTTCAATAATGATTCGCTCTCAATAAGCAACAGCAACAACCGAACATTTGTACTTCAACCTCATAATAATAATAATTTTTATTCATATATCATTTTTAAAAACAATGTTTACAAAGTGCTTGACAATAAAACAATGTGTACAGAAAACAATAAAACAATAAAACAGCAGCAACAAAATGAATCAACAATCAGACAGGGGCAGAGTTTGTGCAAAATCAGTGACAAAAGGAAGAGGAGGCAGGAGGCAAATATACTGAGCCCCCCAGGGGACATGGTGGGGAAGAACTGTTTAAGGTGAGAAAAAAAATATATATATTTTTGCGAGATCTCGAGAAAATTTTGCGTTATCTCGAGAAACTTTTGCGTTATCTCGAGAAACTTTTGCGATATCTCGAGAAACTTTTGCGTTATCTTGAGAAACTTTTGTGATATCTCGAGAAACTTTTGCGTTATCTCAAGAAACTTTTGCAATATCTTGAGAAAGTTTTGTGATATCTCGAGAAACTTTTGCAATATCTTGAGAAAGTTTTGTGAGATCACGAGAAACTTTTGCGATATCTTGAGAAAGTTTTGCGTTATCTCGAGAAACTTTTGCGATATCTTGAGAAAGTTTTGCGATATCTCGAAAAAGTTTAAGTGCCAGATGAAATTAGGTCCTTTTGAGAAGTAGTTTTGTCGTCTGAGACGTCTTGCCTGCCTCATTTCTACTCCTCTGGAATCCAGTTCCTTCAACACCAGTCGTACGTCCTCTTTTCTCACCCATAGTCCATTTTCTCTGCATTTAGCGTACATCCAGCAGTAGCCATGAAGCTGTCCAGAGTACTGCAATTGGTTGCTAATGAACTCAACCAGGTCCACTAGTTCGGAATACTCTTTACGACGTGACAGTCCTTTTGAGCGCAAAATCCTCTTTAGATGTCTCTCACTTATATGAAAACCATGTCTATAGCCAAGCACATATTTAAGTCTTTATATTTGAGGCCGATTTCAAAATAAAACTCTATAAAACTTTCCCATGGATGCGTGTCTTCCATCTTGCAGCAGCAAACAAACTGACCCAGAAATCTCAAGATATTGCAAGACTTTCTCAAAATAACGCAAAACTTTCTCGAGATCTTGCAAAAAAAAATTATTATTTTTTTCTCACCTTAAATATTTGTCCCTGGGGCACTCTGTACAAATAAAACAAGAACACAGAGTTAAAAGGTAAATTGTGAGGAACACACAACATAAAATTAGAATAAGTGACGGGGATATGTTTTAAAAGACGACATCACTATAATAAATAATAGCTATAACTGCTGAAAATAAATAAATAAATGCAAAATATTGTGTGTAGTGATAGATATTATAAAAAAGCCAGTTAGACTTGGACTAAGTGGCTTTGACTTAGACAATATCTGTCACACATCAACACTAAGATGTTCTAATAGGCTCTGAGGTTCAGAAAAGGGCAGGACAGTAAGATAAGGTCTGTGGCCTTCAGCCCCTTATTCCCTTGTGATGTGAAGGTGCAGACACGCCACTGTCAGACATTATTCAATAATTCACCTCCTATGTCCTTCCTCTACACTGACTCCTGGAGGAAGAGGTGCGTTGTGTATCCTACTGACCATAGCTTGTAGCACGAGCCTCACTACTCATCCCTATTTCATCTTTTAAGAGACCGGACTGACCCCATATTATCTGTCTTCAGCCAGTCTCCAATAAAAGACAACACAGGCAGTATTCTACTTGTTTATTCTGCTGGAAAAATCTTTATCGCCGCTGCCATTGTTGAGCTTTTGTTAAAAAGATAAAAAGTAAATGAGCTTCTAGTCTGGCACCTTTTCTTGGAGCAGAGCGTGCATACAAACCAACAGACGGATTCGCAGACCCTCCAGTGTTGTGGCTGAAAATGAGCCTTGAACCAACGTGTTAATAAATACATGTCGTAATCAAAGACATTATTAGTTGTGATTTAATCAAACTGGCTCTGCCTCCTCTTCATGGTTTTCAAGTAGGACTTTGCTCATGTCCTTCCACACCCACGCAGTCTGGACTCTCAGAAAGTGCACAGAATACATCCGAGGCTTCAGAATAATAATGTCAGATTTCTCTTGGCTGTGGACATGCACTCATCTGAACCCTTAGTCACACTTATGGTCAAGTGGAAATGTGTATTCTCCAAATCAACCAACCCTCAAGATGTGCTGTCTTGTACCGACAATGACCAAGCGTTTTTTCCCCTGACGACTGTCGCAAAAGTCTGAATTACGATTCCTCTGTGTTTCCCAGACTTTTGTTGTGGGGACCATATTTCAAAATGCCACCTTGGTTGTGACCCACACTCAAAAACTTTACACAAGGTCGGGAAGCTATTTTAATTACAGGCCCGGTAACCATCACAATCATACTTCCAGCTTTTCAAAATGATTGGAAGAGAAATTGTCAGGTAAACCTCTCATTTGTGCCAGACTGAGGGTGAATTGTAGTGTTCTAGTCTAGACCAAGAAATCATGTTCAAGACCTGAGCATATTGAGACTTTGGACATCTAGATTGAAACAGAGTCAAGACCAAAACCATTATAAAGCTGTTACAAAAGCGGAATGATGTGGACAAATGAACTATTTGGCCGAGTAAAAATGACAAGACTGAGTAAAAATGAGTTTGAGACCAAGACAGGACCAAGATTGTTAAAAAAAAGCTCTTAAAAATGATCTCAAGACCAAGACTGGTCACTTATCAATCAAATTAACCACCAATATTTGCTGTAATGTTGATTTTTTTCTGTGGACTCAGTTTGTAGACGGGCTCTGAAATACAATTCACTTCACCGTGTATGGTTTCTTTTAAAAATAGCTGTCTTGTCATCAATATCAATGTTCTAAGTGGATCAGTACATCACATTTGTGTCACATTGAGGACAACTAAACCCTATACACACTTGTTTGTTGAGTGGAAATGTGTAACCAAGCAACCGACCATCAATATCTAGTGAAAACAGTGACCAAGCATTTTTCTTTTCTGACCACTCACTTTGTAAATGTGCAGCACACTCAGAACTCTCTTCTCTGCATTTATTGTTCCTTAGAGACTACGTTCTACACTGACAAGCCAAGAAATTCTAATAGGCTTTGTAATACAAGAACCTTCTGTTGTTGTTTGTGATGGACTGAGGGCAACTGGGGTGAGCTGCATCAGTAGCTCACATACAAAGTTAAATAAATAACTAAGGATGCACCAATCAAGCTTTTTCAGTATTGATCCCGATCCCAATTTAGGTGCTTTGAGTATCTGCAGGTATCCGATACCGATCCGATCCAACTGGTATTTTGATATATATCATATAAATAAAGACCCTTGTATTTGTCACATGACCCATTTTGGAGATGCATTACATTTTATTGTAGATTTGTCTACATAAAAAAAAAGTAAAACCAGCTCTTTTAACATTGTATAGACGTACAATATCAACTTAATTTGAGTAATTCATTTTATTTATGATTAATTTGATCTTGTGGTAGTATAATAGGTTCTAATAGGCCATGCAAGTAAGGAACCTCCCATTTGGGTCAAACAAAGGGGAACTGGAGGTTTACTCTTCAATTTAATTTATTTATTTATTCAATGACACTTTAATTTATGATTTATGATGTCCTGCTATCATATTATGGTATATTTATGTGTTATTGTTATGTCACTATAATGACAATTTTTGCATTAATGGTGACATTAATGTCCCCGAGTGTACGAGCCACTCCTAATTTAAGATGGCTTTGTCTCATGGAGGCCTAGTGGGTGATGTGCAGAAATCTCCTTGGATTGCACACCTATGACAGCAACTTATAATGGAATAGACTCCAGCACCCCCGGACCCCCAACAGGATAAGCAGATGAAAATGAATGTATGGGGCCTGTCCTTGACTCTTGCTGCCTGCATTAAAACACATGCATATGATCTTCTTTTACTATGTTGCCCGGCCGCATTAAAAGAGATCAAACGTAAGCCGCAACAACGAGCAAGTATCCTTTAAGTTCCCTTCACAAACTCCTGGAAAACTATGTGTTTTTTTCCCCCAGGCTTAAACTTGAACTTAATCCCAGAGTGTCTGACACCACACAAAACATATCCACTTCTTATCGGTTAATAAAAGGGTTGTTTGCATGTTGTTTTGGGAGCTTTGTGTGTGTTCACAGCACCGCAGTTTCACTCTGAGGGCAAATCCTCCACACTTCCACAATGACACAATGTCCCGAAGAATGCATTTTTTTTTTTATGAGTCAATGTCTGGACAGAGTGGAGTCCATCAGTGTTGTCATTAGTGCAGTGAAAATGGAGCAGATGTGGGAACGACAGACTTTCTTTTCATCCACCTTCTGTTCCTGCCTCTTCCGTCAGCGGGATGGCCTTGTAATAAAAACCACAGCCGCAGCAATAAGTGTGGTGTACTTCTGCAAATCCCATTAAAGGCTAAAAGCAATAATACTCTGTGTTGTGATTTCGTATCATCTCTGGAGCCCTTGTTTGTTCCTCTGGGCATGAATCTTTCTAAAAACCTGGGATATCAGACCTACAGTACATTCTTATGGCTTGATGGGCTAAAACAATGGCTCACAGGAAGATCTAAATCTAACGCAGACGAGCTGGTTCTCAGAGAGCGACGCCACGTTCAGGTGAATGAACATAGGGTCAGGTCGGGTTGAGGACTCTGTTGGAATTATATAAAAGTGTAAAGTTTTTTGATTATGAGAATATTTTTAAGAAGAACAGAAGTGTGTGTCCACAGTAAAATGTTTCATGTGAATTCATGATACAGTGACCTTGACTATCATGGCTAAGTAATAATGAGTCTAAGGCAGACCTGGGCATTTTAAGGCCCGGGGGCCACATCAGGCCCTCGTCCCTCCCCTGTCCGGCCCTCAGGAGGGTTGTGTCAGAAAAGGAATTAATGCAGGAGTGTAAACCATGTACAGAACAGAATACAAACATAATACTCTTATGGTGAGGGGAAGCTGGAATACACCGTTATTGTTAAAAGTGCCTGGTAAATGTTGAGGATAAATTCTGATTTCTTGGTTCAGGCCTTGTTTGGAAGGAGCTGTTATCATCAGTGTTTCTGCAGGAGACTAGACTTAACTTCAGTGTTTTTTGAGTCATTCTCTCAGGTGTCAATAACATGTTGAGCCAGGCCTGGTTTTAGAACAAAATGGAAAGAGTAGATCTTAAACAGAGGATGATATAACTGTTACGGAGGCATATATTTGACATATTTTTGCTTATAGTTTAAACTTTAAAGAATATGTCTTTTTATTAAGAGTGAGTTGACTGTGTTGGCCCGGCCCACCACAAGAGTCCCAGGTTCTAATGTGGCCCTCGGAGAAAAATAATTGCCCACCCCTGATCTAAGGTCTTTAAAAAGTGGTCTTAATGTCAAAGTCTTGTGCCTTACAAAACTAACCATGTTCAAGTGTGTTTCATGTTTACTGAAGTTTGAAAAGACTTCATGTTAATATTTGAACCTTTAGCAGAGATTTAAATTTACGGCCCTGAATTTCCTGAATTTTACTTGCGTACTTAAACGCTTCATTGCTAGTTGGACATAAGTCATCATTGTTTGTGCTAGAGTTGTTAGCGCCATGTCCAACCCCTGATCCTGGAGCACTTAGACATGCCTCCCCACAGTGACAATGTTCCAGCCATGACTGACTCAGGATCTAGCTCTAAAAATTTAACATGGGCACACAATAATAATCATTTTTGGACACAATCCTAAAGAGACTCAAATGACAAGATTTATGGATTTATCCATTATCATCATGGTGACCACATACATTTATTAACACAAATATTACTTACCAGTAATTATTTCTCACACAGAGTACGACTGGTCTTGCCTCCAGCTCCCACCCTGAAATCAAAAATCAAATTCTGACGTATTTTTAGAGTTGGACACATGGAGATAAACAGATGGTGCACATTAACCGTCTACATCTGCTGCCGGTCACATTTAGGTCACGTTTGCCCTGATTCATTCACAAACTGAGTCATGACACGTCACATGTGCCTGTTGCACTCTGATTATTGTCATTCGATGAATATTCAACGTATAAAAACATTATGAATGGAAAGTGAAGTATATGTTTACCATCTGTTCCACTGCGTAGGGTTGGAACAGATTTCAGGTCAAACGCAACACTCCTTGTTGTTAATTATTCTTTCATTTGAACATATGGTAAGTATTAATAATGAATAAATAACAGTGTTACTGTGTAAGAACAATGACAGGGTAAAGATATTTTAATGTTACATAGCAAATACAGGGAAAACATTTTAATACATGATCAGAGCCTGCTGAGTTCACTCCAGTCTGGACCTCAGTATTTCCATTCATCTTGTGTGGCTTATCCAGGGTCAGGTAATGTCCTATTCTAGTTTATTCTGTATGTACCTACACCTTAATGGTATAGGACAGACAAAACTATCCAAGGTTAAGAATGAGGAAGCAGGCAAAGGTTTACAAGGTTTACATATTTAGAAGAATCCTCTAAATTTGTAAACCTTGTAAACCTTTTCCTGCTTCCTCATTCTTAACCTTGGATAGTTTTTTGGAATTTGGACAGCCTTTACATTGAAACTTGTATTTATGGACACATGACCTGGACTGTTGGTTCAAATAATGTCCATAATTCACGGCACTTTCCAACCCCTCACCATCTTGCCTCTAGTCTGTCCTCCAGCTCACCTCTTACCTCGACACTCGCTCTGGCATTGTGTCACCTTCTTGTCCTCCATTTTGATTCTTGTTGGATGCAAAGATTATTCCTTTTGCAGTTCACTTGCGCTCGCTCTGCCTGCCGCTCATTGACCTGCCCATTCGCGTGAGACTCACCATCTCTTTGCAAAGATATATTCTTACATTTTTAAAGTTACTGTTGCCGTCTAGAGTCTTGCTTTTGGGTCTATACTTTGTACCGTCATGTCATCATAACTGACATGCCAAACTTTTGGATTCAACTCCACCTGGATGTTTCTACATGTGTTATTTTCCAGAACACTTTTACTAAATATTACCTTGAGCTGAATCATTGACAGATATTCACAATTCACCGCACGTTTCCACTAAAAGCTCCCATAAAGAGATCTGGGATAAACAGACAAGACCCTGAGAGTAATCAGCTCCGGCACAGAGCAGTCATTCAGTCAGATTGTTTTCTGAAGCTCACCTTCGACTGACGTTAGACACAAACGCAGATTAGAAGTGGTTCAATTTCACAGCAACGCTTATTTGAAGACGCACAATGGACGGGGTACGATATGTTCCATGTGTGCTCTGTGAACAACGAGATAGTGCTTTTCAAGTCGAAGTGAGAAGCAGACACTGACGCAGCAGGAGGACATAATTAAAGCTCTATAAAGCATGTTGTGGACAGCTGAAGGAGCACTGTGCAAGGGAGTGTTTTGTTTTTCTGTTTGTTCTGTTCTTTCATCTTTATGTATTACCCACAGTTGAAAGTGTAGAGCGCATATCCAGTCTGGAGAAACAGACAAGTAATATTACAAAAAAAGTCAATGGTCGTAGGTCGCACAGGGTGATGGAATTTAAAATGAGCAATCTCACAGTCTTACGAATACAGATTCTCTCGGACACTGACAACGAGAAATCCAATTATAGTTGGCAAACGGACACCAAATTAATGGCCCGTTTACGTCGAGGGCCAGATCTACTCGTTTTGTTACAAAAATGGCGCTTTGCATGTTTTCTAAAGGCCCACAGTGCAGTTTATTTCGGGAAAAAGTGTGGACACAGGTGATTTCCCAACTGGCCTCATGGTCTATGCATTTGTGGGATCTTCCATTTCACAGCAAAAACTAGGGAGGAGACACGCAGCTGAATTTATAAAGGTTTGTGACTTGAAAAATCAATGAATTGTGCCAAAACTTTACACTGAAAGAAAGCATGTCTTAACTGTTTACGTCTGGCTTCAATCAGGTCAGGTTCAGGAGGAAACAGCACTGAGCACTAAACAAACAATATCACTGCAAATATTTATGAGAATGCCAAAAAAGTGGGTTATTGTTCACATATCCACCACTTAAGTGTGTTGTTTATTGCTGATGCTGACTTTAAAACAGAAAGAGAAACATTTGAGAAAGAGAAAACTCCCACAACAATTACTGCACAATAAACTCCTACATTTGTTCATCTATCAGACAAGTTTGGCAAGCTTTGTAGTCATTTTCAGTTTCTCAAGTGTTGTTCTAAATGCTTTCATAAAGTTTTATAAAGTCCATCCGTCTCCTTTAAAACTCTTTCTTAACACTACAACTATAAGGCTATGTTTCTCCCTCTAGAGGGCCAAAGTGGGCCCTCCAAGGGGTTTGATTTTATGAAAATTCTGAAGGATTTTTGAAAGGTCTGGGTCAAACAGTGTAAGTCTGGGTCAAATAGCTTTCACTTCATCAGAACAAAATGGAGCAGTATAGGCAGTGGCACCTAAACAAAAGGCATTTTAAACAAACCTGGGAGTATAAGTATTTCTTTTAATTTCATGATTTTTGCGTTTAGCCCATGGTCCACTAATATATTTCTGCTTTGGCCGTCTACGGGAAAAAGTTTGTGCATCAAACATACATAATATCCATCAAGACTTATTATATTTTTCTTTTTGGAGCTTGTGATATCTTGCACTACTCCCTCATACCGCTACAGGTTCACGGATATGTTCATGATTTGGAGTTGTGTTAAATGAGCAGCATAAATGATGTAGAATGACTTGTCCCAATGTAGAAAACATACTGCATGTCCACAGTTCTCTATTAAGCAAATGTCCTGTGTAACATCCATGTCCTGATCCTGTATTTGAGTCTATGCAGCATGTCACGAAGCGCTCTAAGTTTTAATTAAAGCAACAGTGCTTTTTTTTTTTAATGTTTTAATATTTAAATTCAGTAACAATTATCTGTGTGTCTTTGAGATTCTGCAATTTTTTCACAAAATCATCTGGAAACATAACTGTGAAAACATTATTTTATTTATTCTAGGCTTCCTCAGAAGATCCTGGAAATTACAAAAGAATTACACCCATAAAATCAATTCTTGGGTGCTGGAGGGTCTCTCATTTAACAACATAATATAACATCATATGGAACACATGGCATACAGTTCTGGGCCGTGAAGCCTTATGTCCGATCACATAAACTGACACTGAACTTGAGCACAGTTGCAGTGATACACTTTCCCTCCAAGCTGAGGTGCTGTAACTCTGCGTCAAAACCTCCATTATATTAATTGTGCTAAAAGACCCGAGAATATGACACACGGTGCTCGATTATCCGCAGAAGAGCCAATAAGCCCAGAAAATGACACTGGGAGCGTTTGATGTGAAGAGCTGTCGACTGTCTCCAAGCACACAGAGCAAAATATTCATGTGCAGCTGCCTGATGTTACTACTACTAGTAAAGTTAGGTTGCTAGGATACGAGCGGGGACGGAGCGAGGGGAGGGTGCTGCAGAATGAGACGCTACTGCCGCCGAATGCTTATGAGAGATCTTGGAAAGAGACGGGGAACGTGTGAGAAAGAGAGAAATATGAAAATGGAGAAGGAACAGAGGCGGGATCAGATCGGAGAGGTGCCGACGGGACGAGGTGGTGGGGGGGCGAGGAGGTGTCCTGACTGAGGGGCGAGGAAGTGTCCTGGAGAGGGGTGAGTGTGAAAACTCCAGGGACTGAGGGAGGAAGAGCGATGGTGAGGAGAGATGAGGAGTATGAAGCAGATACTGGATGTGAAAAAGTATGACAATGTACAATCCTTAGATCTAATGAAAGCAGGCAGCATCAGTTCATATACACTCATAACATATCCATTATATACACATACACATACATAGACAGTAATGTTCCCTGGTATTGCTCTGTTTTTTTCTATTTTGCCATTAAAGTATTAAATTAAAATCTGATCATTTTGCCCAAAGGATCTCGAGTGTGTAGTGTTCCTTTTGTAATAAGTGAAATCACACCTGATGTACTAGTTATAGTTATTGTATTGTCCTCAAGGCCATAGCAGTAGGTTTGGCCAATAAGGCAACTGCCAAGGACCTAAAGCTGAAAGATGGCCCCCTAAAGATGCCTCACCACATACATTTTTTAAAATATTTTAATTCATAGGGCCACAGAAATCTGCCAGTAAAAACTATACCAATTCACCACCAAAAACCTCACCAAAACAAAAACAGATTACACAAAAAATGATTAGCTTAAACTTCTGACTCTGAGTTCAGCATCAAGACTGATCCTGCAATTATCTCAATGTCATTAAACATCTTGCAAATGTAGCCTATTGTTGATTTATTATATATTTGATATGTTTTTGTATTTTTTTTAAATTCTTTTTTGTGCTGTTTCTATGTGTATGCAGACATATCCAGTGCTAGAACAGACACTTCTCCAGGATCCTTCTCTGCTGCCATTTATTTAATGTTGACGAACAACCAATGGGAGCGTCCTTGAATCGGAGGAGGCCCACTTGGGATCGGCCACAGCTTGCCGTTGCTTGCTGATCACTCTCATCCTTTCAAATCCTTGATAATAAAACTGCTATTTTGTGCTTGACTAAACAACTTTATTTATAAAGTCAGTGTATTGTGGGCCTGAAGGTAAACAACAGAGTATAGTCTTAGCTGTAAGTGACCTGTCCTTCAGTAATTTGAGAGTGAACTGGCATTATATAAAACAGAATTGAATTACTTGCGAAATAAGATCACATTCGAGCCTAACAGAGGTTGACACTGAAGTAGCTCCACACTCCTTTACAGTAAATCATCAAGATTATTATTATCATTATTTCTAAGCACTACAATGATCATTTTTAGGATTTCTTGGAATATAAAAATGATTCAAATATATAGTCATTGTATCTTTTGGCATTACATTTGATCAGCTATGAAAATAATAAAAACAGTAGCACCTTGGTGGTTCACGTTGTAGAACATATACCACAGACTCAGGGCCCTGGGTTCGATTCTGTTATTGTTATGCAGCAGAACTCTGAATTACAATTTACTTACTACTGGCATTTATTGTTGAATTTGTTGAAGTATATTGCTCATGTTCTGTCACACCTGTAGAAAAATGACCTGAAAAGAAATGTTTGAAGGTATTACATTAACATGAATTATTGGCTTTTGGCTAAGGACGTTCACCTTTGACCCAGATTGAGGGTAAGGTGGGTTGAGCACTCTTGGAGCTCTCTACTCCATCTCCAAGACAGTTAATATCTCTACTACATTTTTGTCTATGTACAAAAACATAGTCTGAGCAAACAGAGTTCAATTGGAGAACGGTGCAACCCATGAAAACAAATGTACAAAGATGTATGTAGACAACAACGACTACACCCACCACATCTGTGTTGACGCTCATTATTTAAGAGCAGATAAGCCGAGCCGTAAATGAGATCAGTGCCAAAAGAGGAGCTCCGGTGAGTGAATGAGCAGCGAGCTTACCCCAGGGCAGTGCAGCTGAGAGATATTCCCATGGCTACAACTGTGACAGACACCCAACCCAAACCGACAGGCGGCTGCTCAACACGCCGCATCAGCCCCTCTTTAATCTGACAAAACACAGCTTGGCCGAGAGGCGGACGGATGGACACACAAGCCCCCCCACACAAACAGGCTGGCACTCGCACACTCGCACACTCGCACCAACGCTCGCGGTACGGCTATGAATCCAAAATGAGGATAAATATTTGATGAGGAGCGCCTTCTGACTGGAGTTTGCAGACAAATCACGTCGCTCGCTGCGTTCGCGGAAAGAACAGTGCAGAGTTTAGAGATGATCTGGGTCAAATACAGTGGAGCTTTTTTTCACACGGGGGGAGGCTCGGTGCAATTTGCTGACTGACATTTTAGAACTTTATGAATGCTTTTCATAACTGGAAGGGGTTTTGCAATTCAAGTAGTTGTGCACTGGATTCTAGTGAGGTTATAGTGATAGTACAGTTAAAGAACACATTTTCAATAGATTATAAGGTTCGCCACCACAAACTACATTCATTATTATTTGTTTACCAAATGTAATTAATGTTATTAAGTTTTCTGCAGAACCTTTTTGACTGCACCAAGCTGTCTGACTCAAAGATGTTAATTCAATAGTTGCTCAGGGCCTTTTATTAAAAAACAAACAAAAAAAAAAACCCTCATCAAGCCTTATATCAGTGGGCTTCAACTCTTTTTTCCATCCACGTTATTTTCATTATGTTCCCCTTTGCTTGCTACACAAACGATTGTTCCTTGATGACACTCACACTGCCCTGAGCCTGACCGGGGCTTGAGCACCGATGCATCATCAAGCTGTCTGGGATTTATGTTGTTGTAAACTCTTTAGTTAGCACTCTTTAGTTTACTTAATGAGTGGTGTTGATGTGTAGCATGAAGAACACAACCGTACAAAACAAAGAACAGCACACTACTGCCCACAAAGCTTAGAGCTAACACTAACAACTGTTTTTGTCAAGAGGAACATCCCAGATACTATAAAAAGCTAAATAACTAGTAGCTTATATCTGGCACATTGCATCCCTTGTGAATAAATACATCATATATTATGTAGATAGTATAGAATATTTAGATAAAGCAATTGATTAAGTGGCCGTATTGATGATGTGTTATATGAATACTGCAAATGCCTGCTTGTACTTGTGCTTTTCCAACTGCACCAAAGCCCAGGAAGTGTGCTTTACCTGAGCATTGTTTTTTTGCTTTTATTTCGACAATAAACGTAAGAACTTTCATATAATATGTAATATGTTATAATATGTTTTCAAACAATCAGGAAATGGTGATTTATGTGGATGTTTTCCCCCAGTATTTTATCAGTGGCGGGTGTTGTCTTACATGAATCTGTATTTCCTCTGGGTCTGTGTGGGTCTGGTTCCTCTCGGTCTGAGCCGGACTGGGACACACTTACGTAACTGTGCTTTGATGAAGACAGTGTGGCCCTGAGCTCAGAGAAAAGAAATATGTATGTGGATAAATACTGAAGAGATTTGGAGACATTTTTAAAACTATAGGCTCTTTTTATACAAGCACTGAGGCTGCATTAAAAATACCATCCACTTTTCTCCTGGAGGATTCACGAATTGTTCCTGATCCTGCTTTGTGTTGAGACTTTTGGGCTGTGGTAGTAGTAGCATCATTCCTCATCTTTTTTATTAAAAACAATAACTCTTGACTTCAGTCACAATATAGATGGATGCATAAGCCTACATGTGTCACTAATGGGTCTCCTTCTGTTCCTGTATTAGTCACATCTTTGTATGACATATTTTGTTGCTGATATAGGCACTATCTACCCACACCCACCGGGACAGTTTGAGCTTTTTGGAGAGAAGTGCAGCAGGTAACTCCAGAGCCTATAGCGTTAATTATAAAACATGTATAAGGTGAGTCCAGGCAGCGCCACCAGGAGGCCGCTTCCTGCTAAGCTGCACGGCTACAAAGGGAATAGTCTATCCTCGGAGCGCTCCGTCGACAGGGCCCAGCTGCTCAGGGGCCATTCCCCTGCCAATGTACGTGTGTGGTACTTCAACATCAAGGCAGGTTAAATATATTCCATCCATAAAAGACTCTTGGGTCTCTTGAATTCTTGAATGATCTCCACCATATCTGATTTATTTCATTATACCTGATTAAGGATGCTTATGAGATGTGGAAGTCACTGACTGTCTTTAAGCTCCGTTGTAGGAGTGTTGACCCATGAAAATTCATAAAATTCACAATCAATAAGAGCTGTTGTCTGACTGACAGTACAGATTGATTCAAAAAGAAATCCAAGATATGGTTTTAGAGACAGTCAGAATCCAAAGAGAAAAGCAAACGGACAAAGCTGCCACTTTGGTCTGATCTAAATGCTTATAATGTTAAATGTGTGTTAATTCTTGAGACTGTTAAATCATTTCACATAATCATCAGTTTTAGTCCCCTTCCCAAATGAGGGCAGTCATGTTTGGGGGTGGGGGTGCTTTAGTGGGCATATCTCTGTAGTCAGGCTCTTGCTAGAAGACCACATGGGGGCCCGACTTAGAAATATTCTGAATGAAAGTCACAGGGGAACTGCAAACTATTTTTGGATTCTGTAAATGTCAAAATGATAACATTTAAAACTACAAAAGACTTTTTTAACACATGGCAAAATACCATTTATTTTGTGAGAGTGCTGTGATAACTGCAATTGTCACCTAAAACACATGCCACCGAGCAGAGAGCTCATTTATGCCTGTGTTAAATCAATCAAAACTCCAGAAAAATGGATGTCGGTAGATTTAACTTTTTTACATTTGTTACTTTTTCCTGTGTGTGTTTATATCTATGTACGTCTAATGTATATTAATTGTGTATATTCTTCTTTATAAATCTCTGCATTTGTGCATGTGACAGTTTGTGATGTCAAAAGTTAGCCTTATTTTACAAACCTTCTCAATCTTTTTAACAACAGATTTTTGACAAAACTATTAGCCTGTCCAGCCTGACCCATTCCCTTTCCTAGTGGAGTGGGTCTGGCACCCCTCCTTCTCAACTGATCATCATAACTGTTTATCTAAAGTGGGGCGGACTTTTTACAATGCTTTTTTTTTTCTCTTGGTCTGGTTGGTTGTATGTCTGTCCAATCACATTCTGAGGTGGCGTTCATTTGTCCCGCCTCCAGGAAATCAAAACAAGATTAGACAGGGACCAGACTAATTCTTTGTATAATAGAAAAAAAAAAATATGGATGACTGGCCAGATTAACAAATGATAGTCCCAGAGTCACCTGTATGTTAACAGAGTGAACAACAAACAATAGACTGGTATTATACAATGTAAATAAATAATAAAACTGACTTCCATTCTTTCCCCATTTTTCTGAGGACCTTTCTGGAAACATACACCTCTTCCCTAAGAGTTGACTTATTTTTTTCCACTAAATTTGTCTTTTAAACAACCACCTTATTGCCATGTTTGTCATGACAGGCAAGTTTCCATGTATCACACACTTCTTTCTCGCAGACAGCACAATCAGAATTGAAACTGGCCTTGGGTGACCTGTCTGGAGTGGACACAGCCATGTCAGTTCTCAGCTAATAGTATCAATCTAGCCCCAGTTAGACGGAGGGAGCAGGCTGTAGTCAAGGTTAATTTTAGGGGTTGAAGACTGGGCGAATCATCAGTTATACGTGCACTGACTCTGGGGAGGAATGTGACTTCAGGTCGAACCCCAGCAGAAATAAAGCAGGTTGGTTAAGGACGGGCAGAGTCGAATTTTGGATGACAGTCAAATCAAAGGTGAGTGTGTATTTTTTATGTGAGAGCCTGATTTGTGTGGGTCCTCCAGTCCTTCTATTTTTTCTTCTTTGTGGTCTCCAGATGTGTATTGTGATGTATCCAAGAGCAACCAGGAGTCACATGTATGCTAACTGATCAATCTCGGGGTCACCTGTGTGCTAGCAGAGCAGAATCACAAGGATGTTATGTCTAATGTATATTAATTGTGCATATTATTGTCTCATGTATGCCTACAGAGCAACTGGCAGTCACATGTATGTTAACAGAGTGAGTCACGTGTTCTAACAATGGCTTTGGGGGTCAAACGTATGCTAATGATGAGGATGATGAGGAGTCACATGTACTCAAACAGAACAACCCCAGAGTCACATGTATGCTAAGAAAGTAACTGGGAGACACTTTTATGCTAACAGAGTGATTAGGAGTCACATGTATGTTAGCAGAGTGAGTCACGTGTATACTAACAGCAGGAACAGGAGTCACATGTATGCTAACTGAGCAACATGTATGCTAAGTGAGCGACAGGGAGTCAGATGTATGCTAAGTGAGCGACATAGGGTGTCAGATGTATGCTAAGTGAGCGACAGGGAGTCACATGTATGCTAAGTGAGCGACAGGGAGTCAGATGTATGCTAACTGAGCGACAGGGAGTCAGATGTATGCTAACTGAGAAACAGGGAGTCACATGTATGCTAAGTGAGCGACAGGGAGTCAGATGTATGCTAAGTGAGCGACAGGGAGTCAGATGTATGCTAAGTGAGCGACAGGGAGTCACATGTATGCTAAGTGAGCGACAGGGAGTCAGATGTATGCTAACTGAGCGACAGGGAGTCAGATGTATGCTAACTGAGCAACAGGGAGTCAGATGTATGCTAACTGAGAAACAGGGAGTCACATGTATGCTAAGTGAGCGACAGGGAGTCAGATGTATGCTAAGTGAGCGACAGGGAGTCAGATGTATGCTAAGTGAGCGACAGGGAGTCAGATGTATGCTAAAAGAGCGACACCAGAGTCACATGTATATTAAGAAAGTAACTGGTAACTTTTATGCCAGTGTTAATTTTGTTTAATAATAGTTTCTGTCAACAAGATATTTTTGCTTTTTGCTTTCAAAATGAATACTGTTGTATGCTTACAGAGTGATAACAAGTCACATGTATGTTAACTGAGTGAAAGGGAGTCACATGTATGCTAACAGTGTTAACAGGAGTCATATGTATGCTACCTGAGTGATAGGGAGTCACATACATGCTAAAAGACCAACACCAGTGTCACAGGTATGCTAACAGAGTCATTCCTGCGTCAAATGTATGCTAACAGAGCGTTCAGAAGTCACATGTAAGCTGACAGAGTCATTGGGAGTCGCATGTATGCTAAGAGAACAAAGAAGAGTCTCATGTATGCTAACAGAGTCACATGTATGTTATTAGAAAAATCCCAGAGTCAAATGTGTGCTAACCCATCAATCTCAAAGTTATATGTATGCTAACATAGCAATTGGGAGGCACATGTATGCTAATGGGACAGTTGGGACTAACACGAATGCCAACTGAACAGTTAGCTGCTTCTCTATATGGCGAAGCCCTGGTGAGTGTCCCAGTGAGGCTTCCGTACTGATGTAACAGATGATATGAGGCAACCAGAAGTCAATAATAATAAAAGGTTTACGAAGACCACACAGATAGATCTTTATTATTCTTTCAAAAACTCATATTTATGACTCGAAACATGTTTTCAACATTAGGTCACATGACCCCAGAACATAACATACAGTAGTTGAAGCATTCTTAGGCTGAGCTCCATGTGATCACTCCCATCTTTTTTATTCTGCTTCCATTTTCATTTGACTGTTTCACCATTTTAAAGAATAGCCATTTACAGGGGCTCATTCCTGCACAATAGACTTCAGAGCAAAGCTATTTGAATAAAAATGTGAGAAAAAGTTGATGAAATTGCATCTATCGTGGGTCAGTGGTGTTACCTTGTTTCCTTTTAAAAGATGTAGCACAAAACATGAAACACTAATGAATGTCTTCCTTTCAATAGACAGTTTTTAGGTTTTCAGAAATGCAGAGAGAATTGGATTTTCAGTGACCTTGAGGCTGAACACTTCGGGCAAAAATAACTATCCTTTTACCGAGTTGCGGTTCAAGTTTCTAAGAGTGAACCATGGCTCTATTCAAGCTTTAGGAACATTAAAAATCACTGTAAATGGAGTTAAAGAGAAATTTGTTTGTTGAAGTCTATTAAGATCATGGCCTAGACAATGAGTGATGTCCTTTTTTTTTTTTTTTTTTGTCTTTTCATGTATATTGTCGTTGTGAATGTCATATTTGCAGATGGAGTTATTTGTAATAAGCCAAAAGTATTTGCTTCAAATGACAGCTGTAAATTCCAGTGAATGTCTAAACTTAATGCATGTTAATTCATGTTATTGGATGCCCCCTTCAGACCTGGTTTTAGTGCAGGGTTAAAGTTTAAGTCTAGATGTTTACAGCACTACTAATAGTTCAGCAGCAGCAGCCTACTTTGACTTTGATTTAACATTTGTCTGACTTGGGGACTCATGGGGGTCTCCTGGAGGGTGCATGACTTAGGCTTTCTATGTTTACATGGCTTATACACAGCAAAATGAACTATCTCGAATCGGCTCGAAAAGCACTGTTGTAACCAATTAGAAGTCAGTGTATTTTTGCAAATGAAGCGGGAAAGTCAGGACCAAACTAATGCAGACTCAAGACGATACAGGTATATGCCACTTGAAACAGAAACAACAAAGACTGCAATTTTTTTCCAAATATATATTTTTCATGAGACCCATATTTCAAAAGGCCATAAGAGTCATGACCCAACTTCTAGTTGAGCATCACCTTTTGGCCGTTTATGTTATGGTATTTGTCTTCTTTAGTCCTCTTTTGATGATTCTTAGCTTGGAGCATCAGTGTTTTGAACTGAAAAAAAATAGTTTTGGCGACCCAGTTTAAATCTTGAGCTACCAACTTTTGTCTTCCAACCCAGAGTTTTGAAACCACTGTGCTGTGATTTATAAAAACTGCATGACAGAACCTTTTAAACAGGAAATGCAGAAATGTAAAAGGAACAATAACCTTCTTTATCTCCTTCACCATTCTCTGAACAGTGCAGTTTTGGCTGAAAACATTCATAATAATACTGGCCTAATATGTAACGATATAACAAGACTTTATTACATAATCAGAGAAAAGAAGTTATTAAAAAAACTGTTCAAAGTAGCAAAGAAGAATGACACTGATTAGAAAAAAAATGTTAGCTCTTTCAAGCGAGACGCAGATGTAGCAGAAACAGAACATCTGAAATGTGGTTAGAACAAGGCGAAGACACTGCTGCACTTCTTCTTCTTCAGTGTTTTTCAGCACCTTGTCGGAGTCGATACATAGACTTGGTGTAGCCCTAAAAAGAGTGGCCTTTGTCTTTACTTCAATTCCACATCCACACATTCTTGAAGAAAGCCAATGCTGTGTCCACACTGATACGTTTTCATTTTAAAACCAACTGCTGCAGCATTGGAGGAGGTTGCTTTAAAGAATCTGGATTGTTTTGTTAATGAAAGACAAAAAAAAAAAAACGCTTTCAGGTTGTCCATGAATGTCTGATTTAACAAAATATGTTGGCAAGTTAGACCACTAATTCTATCAGCAGTATGTGCATTTATTAAATTAAAAAGGATTGTATGATGTTTCTGACACCACATATTTGGGTCTTATAGAGCGTAAGGGTGCACTCACTGGGGCCACTAAATCCAAGCTCTGCTAAAGCGTGATGAATTGAATCTCCAGAAAGCTTAGAATATATAATAGTACCACTATACACCAATATTCATTATGTTATTTTGATTGATCATTGGCAAATCATCCAAGTTTTTAAATGTGCACTTCAATTACAATGAAACACAGCTTTTGTTCCTTTTGCGTGATGCCATTGTTTGTGTAGCGGACATCTTCCTCTGGACCCAGTTCAATCTTAGGCTCTTAGAGGTTCTGGCTCAGACTGAGAGAAACATGGGTCCCAAAGTGGAAGTCAAAGGTGAGCAGCAAACTTTTGATTTCCTATAAGTTATGCCGGCATTTTTTCACAGTTTTTTCTCTTGAAATCCCTCACCAAGGTCTGCACTGAGAACTCACAAATTATTAAAGTATTTGTTAGGTTCCATAACTTTTGGTTTCACACCACAGTTCATAGGGTGGACTATCCGACTTTTCCTGATGATGTGATTACTGTCGTCATGACAACTGAGGGTGTGACTCCTGTAGATGGCTTTCATTGTGGTGAATGTGACCCCCAGATTCCACTGCATGCGTTGCGGCTCCGCTCCGCCACGCACTCCGCAGCAAATACGCATCCGTTGTTTTCAATGAGAGCATTTCCACTGCATCCGCTGTGTTGCGGCTCCGATCCGACAGTGTGCAGCGCAGCGAACGAGGTACGTAGCAGTTCTATTTTCTTCGACGGCGGAGCTAGTCCGCATCAATAAACAAAGATCAGATCGCACCAGAACGGAAAACAAACAAGCACAGCATCCGGATTTTCAAAGTAATACAAAAATATACACACTTAGGTTTTGTATTTCGAATATTTATACGTTTATATACACAAGTAAGCATTAAATGCAGTAAAATCTGCAAAAACAAAGCTTTTTTGTACCCAATTTAATGAGGAAAGTCTCCGTGGAGTGAAAGTGATTGCAAACTAAACTTGTTTTCTGGTCCTCCTTCTCCTGGTTAAACAGTTGTATGGGTCCTGCACATGTCTTTATCAATTGCTTTTATTGCGCCATGTCGTATTTCTCACTTATGCTCTTTCGAGCTGCTCGGGGCTCCGCTCCGCAGTGGATCTGAAACGCATCCAGTGGGCTCAGGTGTGCGACGTCGGTTGGTGGCGTTCTGCAGCGAAGCGGAGCGGAGCCGCAACGCATGCAGTGGAACCCCGGGGTGACTCTTTAGAGGCTCATTTTACAGATGAACTGGAGAAATACAATAATCAGACTGGAGTAGGGCCCATTGAGACATGTTATTATTAACATAGAATTAATACAAACAGCAGAAACTTCAAATGCACTGTTTTAAATCACTATAATGCTCATTAGGAAACGGTCGGCTTCACATGAGGCATATGCCATAGTGTATTAAGAAAAATAAAACCATACAACAACGTGAAACAATGTAATCTATATGTTTTCTGTGTTTTATACTCGACCAATATCTCTTTTCCCTGTTTCCCTTCTCTATTTGATCTTATTTGTGTGTTTTATTAGCTGTGACTTCCTGCATTTGTCCCAAGTCCGAACTTTGTCAAATGCACTTTAACAAAGGAACTGGACCTCACTTTGGTCCCGACCAAGACCACTTCTTTTTGGTCCCAGTCATGGTTCGCTGGAGCTTCCACACCAGAAGATTTGGATCTGAAGATGGGAAAGTCCAGACCACACAGTGCAAGTGTGAAAGCCCCCTAAGACAAACAAATAATCAAAGTACTTTTTAAAATGAAAAGGTGTCAGAGTGGACACAGTCTGAATCCAATTCTAGAGCATGTATTATTAGAAGCACAGATCATCACACACTCAAGATTGTTATGTAAAATAATAATTCCTCGAGTAGACCATTTTCGTTCTTAAGTCACAGTTAAAATATAGAGCAATCCTTTGAGTGAACTCGAGTCCAGGAGTCATGCTCAGCCTAAGAACAGAACAGAGGCCTTCCATCCTCAGTCTGCCAGTCTCCACAGAAAGCCCAGTCTATACTGAGTCCCGTTGCTAAGTCCTGGTCTAAGGTGGACCTCGGAGCTGTGGGTCTGTGAGAAGATCCCTCCACAGCTCTATGGTCTTCAGTTCAGTTGATGTGAGGTCCACTGGGCTCAGTCAAATGGGCAGTGTGAGTGAGACTGGAAACGGTCCGGCCTCTGGTCTGGTGGCGCTGAAGGCGGACGTGTTTTTGTCCTTTACTTCAGAAGCCACTGGTTCACTGTGAAAAGAGGAGAAAACAGGGATCATTAGTGCAAGTGGAAAATATAACTACCAGACGTGCCCAAGGTTTAACAGAAGCTTAAAGAAGTATCTGGAAAACAGAATGTTAGAGGGATACAGAAAGTCTACTTTTGCACAAAACATCCTTTCTATTAAAGGTTGCACAAGTTGGAACATTCTGCAGACGGTAATTAGTGGTAGCCCCACTTTTGTTTCGTTTACCTTAAAGCATGGCTGATTAACAACCAAAACTGTGAACATTAGATAAGATCTATGCATAGGCACTTTAAAATATCCTTTTCAAAACATGTATAAGCACTTAAGATAGGCCTGCTTGTGCACAGACACTTTAAATTAGGCACTTCAACCCGCCCACATTATTTTTAAGCATAGGCACTTTAAAATAGGACGATTCCTAACTGGAACTATATGATATGGCATGTCTAGTGTACTGTAAAATCGTACTTTTTTGGGTTTGTTCAATGATGACTGTATTGTACTGTATTGTGGTACTGTATTGTCTATATGTCTGCTGCATTGGTATTATGTTAACCTTTTGTTAATTTTTTCTATGTCTGGGACTACGGATGGAAATAAGCACTGTGTAAAATTCGGCGTATTTATCAATTTGCATTGTACGTTCATCAATATGCAAATCAAATAAATGAATAATGAAATGAAATACAGGACCAATTAAAACTCTGTGATACCACAAATGCTGGTAGTTTATAGAGACTCAGAAATGGTAGCTCTGATGTATTTTTAGACAGGGAAGCAGCCACATACATTTATTATAAGTCAAACATCCTCCTTTTAAATATGCATTTAAACGTGCTGTTTTTCATGAAACTGAACAAGCTAAAATTATGCCCAAAGTAATTCATAAAAGGACAATTATACACAATTGTGCCATGCCTGTACCACCTCTTCTAACTGGGCCATACAGAAGCATGCTTTGCACAACTACAACATCAGTCTTTAGTGGTTTGTAGTGTGCTTGGATATGATTCTTTATTTTTCCTGTTTATTCCATCTGTTTACATGAATACTGCAGTCAAAAGTCATACTACCCTGTATTTTCTTACTTCGTAAATTGGAAGCGAGAAAACAAACTGTTCACATGGCAGTTGCGTCATTCAGACAAACATTAGAGAGAAGCTTTTTGTAAGCCAGCGTCGTGTTTGAGGTCAGCTTCAAGAGCCACAAAATCTGCAGATTTTCCAGCTAACAACACACAAATGAGAAAACAAGACACAGAGAAGAGCCCAGAGAAGCAGGAGTCTCATGAAACAGGACGGATTTACAGTTCTTTCAGGGAAGACACTGATTGGATCTTATTTCACTCATGCTGTTTATTCCTCATCTGGGATTCTGCTGTTGCTAGATAGTGCTTTCTGCATGTTATTCCTCCATCTTTTCTCGTCTACCTGTGTGTTCTGACTCATTTTCCTCATTTCCACTAAGCGCTGAAGCTCCATGTGATCCGGTTTGTGTTTTTCCACCGCGGGGCATCTGTTTTAAATCACACATGAAAACAACATCACAGTGGCCACTAGTAGATGAGTGCAGAAAAGTGTGACAAAGTAAACAGAGGCCAACAGTCGAGAACTTCCAGCAGGAGGGATTCTGTTTTTGGGCATATGGTTTATCACAGGAGATGCTTGGTTTGGAAACAAGAGAAAACAGTATGATGGTGTTTTAACCTTTACATCTCAGTTGTGTTGTTGGTAAAAGCATAATCTTTGCACAGCTGAGAAGAGAGAAGATAAATGAATTGTTAGCAGCTCTGAGGAAACAGCAACAAACAAGGTTATTGCTAGCAAAATAGCATTAGCATCAAAGCTATATTGTAAGGGAGAATTTGTGAAAACATACATCAGCGGTCATCAACTATATGTGCTTAAGGGCCAGCTTGTTTCTTTACAGGTTCTGCAGGGAGCCAGACTTCAAACTTATTATATATGGTTCATTAAAAAAAACAGACAAAAAACAAAACAAACACTCTCTATTCTTATTATTTTATTTGTGATTTCTTTACGGTTTAATATAATTTTTTGTTTTTCCTTTTGAAAACTTTGATATCTATTTAAGGTAAAAAAAAAAAAGTGAAAAAATGTCATGTTTGAAAATGATTTGTCATGTATAAAATAAATAAATTAAAAAAAAATGAACAAACAGAACTACCCATTTGTCCTCTTTCTTAAATGTAAACATAGTAAGTCACAAACAACACTTATATAAGAGGAAGAGTTGTTTAGTGTCAGAGTTGAAACATAAATATTAAAATGACCCAAAAATGACAATGACAATGGCAATTGAGCTCATTTAAGGAATAACAACCTTTAATCCTCTGTACTGAGTCATTCAGTCGTTTAAGGCTTTTACAACATTAGCCTTTTTAGGTTGCAATTGATGAGAGGCATTGCGATGTATTATATCTCTTTGCACTAAAACAAAACAAATTGGAATTGTTGTTATTTATGGGTTATTATGCTTTTATGCTATTTTACTGATGCGGCCCACTTTAGATCAAATGGGTTTTGAAGTTTAACAGATTTCATCATCTTGTTGTAAATACTAAATTTGTAAAGATTAAACCCTAATGTCTGTCTATACAACAATAATGTTTAACCAAAATTCACTGGTACTCAGCACAACTTACTAAGACATGAATAGAATTTGAAGTCACAACTTATAGTTTATACATTTATACTGAACGGATCTCAGTGGGTTTAACTGACTGCATTGCATTGAGATCCAGTGATTAACAGAGTGTAGTGTAGTCTCTCTCTCAGACAGGCCTCTGTGATTGGTTGTTCAGTCCCGACTCCGCCTGTTTCACGTCGGCTCCACAGAGAAACCCAGGGTTAACTCAACAACCACAGATAAACTAGATCAACACACTTCCTGTCAGAAAATAGCTGACCTTTAAAGGCGTAGGGCATGACATATGTTTTCATCTGTCCTTTAATGCTCAACTCCATCCACTCATTGAAACTCTGGTGTTCTCTGACCTTGCAGATACTCCTGCAGACTCTGTGAATAGCAAAAATGCTTCGTCTAAAGGAAGCAGAGGCTGTGAAATGCACCGAATGTTATGGAGAGCATCCTGGATCGATAACTATGACTCAAACAGATTGGACTAAATATGTTGAGTGTATTATATTTGTACAAAGATACCAGAATCCTCAAACTTTTTCTCATTTTGAAAAAGTATTTGACCCCTTCCTTAATTCTTATGTTTTTGCACATTTGTCACACTTCAGATTCGTTTTAGATCATCAAGCTAATTTAAATATTAGACACCTTTAGAACTTGGAACTCTGCAATGGATGCCATTTTTGTCCCGTCTTTTTCTTGTCGTTGAGTCATGAACTCTGACCTTAACTGAGACAAGGGAGGCCTGCAGTTCTTTAGATGTTGTTGAGGGATCTTTGGTTACTTCTTGTATGAGTCGTCAATGCACTCTTGGGATAATTTTCTGAGAAGGTTCACCACTGTTCCATATTTTCTCCATTTGTAATAGCTCTCAATGTGGTTCATTGGAATCCCAAAGCTTTACAAATGGCTCTGTAACCCTTTCCAGACTGATAGATGTCAATTACGCTGGAAAAGAACCGTTTAGCAATAGCCTTGAGCTCATGAACATAAATAGACCAAATAATTATTGAGCTACAGATCTGAGGAACACTGTTGATATTTTTCTGTTCCTGAATTTCTTTAGATCACAGCATGATGCCTTCACTTTGTCAGACTATTTGAGTGATTTCTTGATTCAACAGGTCTGGCAACAATCATTGAACTCGGCTAAAAAATGGATGGCTTATTCCCTTAATAAATTTTACTTGAGTTATCTTTGTCTAATCTTTAAAATTGTTTGATGAGCCGAAACAGTTAAGTGTTAGAAATAAGAAATAAGGAAGGAGATAAATACTTTTCATAGCACTGTAGATAGGGGTCCCTCTTCCTACTATTAGAGATCCCTGCAAATTGACTCCAAATAGATACAGCTTATAAAATGTGAGTGACAACCCTAGGCCGTACAATGCAGACATGATTAGTGAGTGTAGCATAAAGCGCACCTTAGGCTTGTATTGGATTAATGAGTTTAGAGGAGCTTTTTTTTTTAACCCTTTTGCAAAAACGTGTGTACACTTCCAGTTGCGCCTATGTGTATCTAAGCAATACAAAACTGCAACAAACGCTGGGTTCATTCCTGACCACAGAGAAGTACCTGGTCTGTGTTCGCTCCTACACACTACCGGCTTCACATCGGCTCAAAAACACTCCCACATCCACACATTTGTATTTTTATTCTCTCATATTCCTCACCTTTTCCTTTGCTCCCAGGAGAGTTTCCTCACTGTGAGCCTGTTTCACACATTTAGACCGAAACCTGCTGCTTCCTCTGCGCTGTGGATTAGCCGCTAGTCTGCTATGGCGGACATCTCGCTCGTTTCTTTAAGGTCGTTAAGTTTGGATGAGAAAATGATCGGACTTGACAGGCCTGAGAATCTTTGAAATGCTTAGTATTCTGTTTCAAATCGAGATCAGAAGAACCCACAAATAACACTGTCTAGTTAAAACACTGAGCCCTATTAATACATTAAGCTCACTACATGCCGTAAACTCATTCGGCGTACCACTCCAGCTCTCTTGACGGTGGAAAGCAGCAAAAAAAAAAAAAAAAAAAAGGATTTATTACCATTTCCATGCCATTTGGCAATATAAACGTTGGAGTACGGTTTGCTCAAATCACACACCGAGCTGCACAGCAAAACATTTATTAGGGGCCATACAACACTTTGCTCCACAAATATATTTAATATCACATTCTGTTTATTATATATTTCAATTAGCTTGATAAAAACTAAAAATAAGCTGCTCAACCTGATGATTGACGATGTTACAAGGAACCCTGACTATTAGCACTTTTTGGGCTTAATATGTTCTTATTGTCCTATTCTACTAAAATTCATTGTTAGTTGCACTTGAAAACTCCCAATTACTTTAAAAATCGTATATGTTTACTACCTTTTCTGACTATGGAAGTCGCAATTTTTTTACCTGCGCAAAGCATTCATGGACTTTGACGTCATTCGGGCGCAGCTAAGACGAACGTCAATGTAAAGTTACGTTGTTTTGGGCAACGTTTTCAATTAGATAGTCTTCAACAGTGGAAACAATGCCGCACTGCGTTGCTTTTGGTTGCAATTTTCAATCGAAGGGCAACAAGAACAGCGACATAAGTCTTCAGTGCTTTCCAAGTGATCAAAAGAGGAGATTTGAATGGGTTAAAGCCTGCAGACGAGTCCACTGAAGTCCACTGCTACCAGATTACTATAGATAATTGAGATTGCGACGGTCGTTAGACGTCATTACCCAGAATGCATTGCAATGTCAACAACAATGGCGGCATACGATGGAAATTTTATACAAACTTTAATACAAATGTTTTAAAATTTATAAAAACTAAACAGTCTAAAGTATTTTTGAGAACACGTTTTTATAGCTGAAGCAAATGTTCACTACACAAGGTCAATTAGTCCTACAAGTTGGAGTTTCCTTTAATATGCCATGATGAGCAGTATTTTTATTAGTTTAAATTGGTTGGGGGTTTTTTTCAATCAGAAGAATTTTTTACTTATAACAAATCATTCCTAAGCTTAAACCAATACATAAAAGGAAGAAACAAAAAAAAAACAAAAACTAAAAAACAACCCAATCCTGATATCCTACCCTTCTGCTGCTGTCACCGTTAGCTATGTCCTCTCCACCACCACACGGGATTCTAGAGGTCCAGAAATACCCGCCCCCATGCTTTCTCAAACATCCTAGGGCCACCCAGTAAAGAACAACTTATCCTTTCCAACTTCAAACAGGACAAGACAAGACAAGAGAGTCTGTTTGCAGGACTTAAGTGTGTCTGCTCCAGCCCAACGCCCAACACACTGGAAAATGTGCCAAAGACCCCCGTCCAGTAGGTGCCTAACTGAGGACAAGACCAGAACATATCACATGTAATACATAGCGGACTGACTTCAGGTTACATAGACCACTTTAGGGGAAGAGAGCCTTGTGGCCAACTTAAAAGGAGAGGATGAGGAAACCAGTCTGAGAGCAGAAGTCCAGGCCTGCTCTGTATGTAATGGAAAACGTCTGAATAAGGCTAATGTTGTTTGAAGCAGAATAACAGCAAGTGTTGTCATTAGACAGTGGAAATCAATTTGATTTGTCGTTTGCGTTGTGACAAACTGCCTCGTCTCGGTGCTGTGAGACGGAGACAGCAGCTCATTCAGCGCTCAGTGTTCAGGTTGGTTTGTCAGTGCGCTCTTAAAACTGTCCCCATCTAACTTTTGCTCAAACGCAAAAATTGACCGGCTCTGTGTGTGTGTGTGTGTGTGTGTGTGAGCCCAACCCTCCACCACCTAAAGTCCCAGCCTTTAGCTTTACCCTCTGAGCCTTAAAACTTGTATAAATATTGCAGGTGAATATGGAGCAACACGCTAACATTCTCTACCCACTCATTTACAGTAAACATATGCTGTCAAGTTGTTTGTCATTTACCAAAATTGCCTTGTTTATGGATAATCTGTGCTCCTTGGTGGCTAATACCCTTTCGCTTCTTGCCCAATCACATGCCTGGACACATTAAAAGGATTTCTTTGCTCAAACATGTCATTATTCTTCTCATTATTATGGATATGGATTATGAAGCCCTAAAAGACTGTCACGGCTCCAAATTTAATATTATCCTTCAATTAGAACTTCACCACTGAGCAGTCCCACTGGGTTTAAAAAATGACGGCTAATTATACTTTCTTTTACGAGTTGAATACTAACTTCTGAAAGTGAGCCCACACAGAGCTGGAGAGATTTGGTAAAACAGATTTAAAAATATCTCCTGACTTGGCGCCACTGCGAACACGCGCCGTTAATTATTCAAGAGACGAGATTGAGAAAGAAGGCTCAATGTGGATAGTTTGGCCAACACTGCTTAGTCTGCTGTATGAATACATAAGTCTGCTGGGTTGGAGAAGTTTCAACACGTATTAATATGAGACACTGCTAAGAAAAAAAATGCATTGTTTCAAATTAACAAATGAAAGTATACTGGGAAATGGTTGATGATAACTCGTCAATGAAAAATGAGCCCAAAGTGTGCATGTTTTTGAATGTAAAAGGTGACAATGAACACTTCTACAGAGGTGACACAAACTGAATCACTATATCTGACCATACTAATAAAAATAATCTGCCGCAATCCATTGAGCCCATTTCCGCACAGTTTTCCGTACGCTTGTGTTAACGTGTCCCATTTGAACTGAAGAAAATACAGAGCAAAAAGACGATAGATGTAAGGTTTTATTTAGCGACCTGCTTCAGTAAAAAGAGCACATGCAACCACTGAGCTGTATATATAGCTGATTTCTGCATATACACCCCACACAAGGTCTTCATTTAGTGAAGAAAAATGGATAAAAACAATTCTTTTAAACCAAAGACCTCAGGCTATTTACCATAAATCAATCCGGCGAACACAGCCTGTTACACACGATTATGTTAGACATCTAAAGAAGCTAATGTCTTTGCCTTGTTAAAGTTTCATATTTTTGAAGGCGTTATTAAAAACAATATTTACAAATGAATGAAAAAGCAGATCATAAATTAACTCTGCAGTATTACCACTTCAGACCAGGTAACATTATAAAATACACCTCCTTTTGTTTGTATCTAATCATTTTACATTCCTACAGCCTTAGAAATATGTGTGTCTTGTTTAAGTGGCATGTAGCAACTACAAGGACAAAGCTAATAGTTTAGCTCAGTTTGACTTAGTCTATGAGCTGTAGGTTTGTGTGATCGGTTTGGACTAATGCCTGGTGCATGATAAGGCTCAGGGAAATGGATTTAATGAAATGCAGACAACAACCTGGCCGACAGAACCCAGTCCGAGCTCTATACGATGTCTAGATGTTATTAGCTGGAGTTAATGAATTGTTAGTGCAAAGTAGATGGTGCTGAAATAAGTCTTGATGTCTCTGAGCTAGGATGTATTTTATATATAATTTCTTTTTTCCAAACCAAAAATTGGGACGCCAGAAAATAATATTGCCAGAAATCAATACAACCCCAGTAAATAATTAATTACAGTTAACTTAAAAAAATATATTTCACTTCAAATAAATAAAACCTTTCTACAAGTTTTTTTCAATAGTTGTATGGTTCCTGGAGCTCGTTTGTAAATCACGACTTACTTTTTGCCTGAAGATGGTCACGCTGTGAACGCTGGAGAAGGACCGCTTAGCAATAGCCCTGAGCTTATGAACATAAATGGACCAAATAATTATTGAGCTACAGACCTGAGGAACACTGTTGATATGTCTACAGACAAATGAGTTTCAAGCACAATGCGCTGCTTTGGCTTCATGACTGGGTAAAAAATCAGGACATTAAGGACAGGAAAAGGGCAAAATTGGGACATTTTAGTGTTTTTGTAGATATCCGCTGGAACATGGGGATTGAATCGGGACTGTCTCAGTTAAGTCACCATGCTCAGAGTAGTCTGAGCATACGGAACATCACACAGTATTCTCATACACTGAAATAACTGGCAAGTCAAGACCTGAGCCTATCAGACCCCAGTGACCCGGTATTACCTCTGTACTGTGGGCGCAGAGCGCGGTTGTTGGGGCAGTCTCGGCCCTGTTTGCTGAAGTTGATGTTGGTGCGGATACAGCGCTGCAGCAGAGGCTGGGTGGGCCGCGTGTTGTCGCTCATGCTCATGAAGATCTTGTAGGGCTCGTTCTGGCTCAGCAGCCGCAGGGAGTGCATCTGTGGGACACAAAAGGTTTGGGCTTGATCAAGTTCAAGTTCTTCAAACAATTCAAAGACAATGTTGAGTTTAGAGTAGAGATGCACCGATCCAGCTTTTTTAGTCCCGATACCGATACTAGGGCTTTAAGTATCTGCCGATACCCGATACCAACCGATACCAGTACTAAAACTGAAAATAGACATTTCTTAAGTCAAAATGAACATATCACCAAACTGATATAAATATGTTATAAAATAGTATTTATTATTAAAGTAACTATGCAACAAAGTAAAGTAACTAACATATTAATATCAAACTTTCAAACACTTTGAACACGTAGTAGTGCAATCATCTGGAACTTAAATATGCAGTTGTTTGGTTGTAATTTTTCCCTTTGTTTTAGTTAGTTGCAAACTCCGTGTTTTCTTTTGCATGGTGCTTTTGAAGATACTTGACTAAGTTAGTTGTATTGTATCTGGTAACGTTACCACCACCTCTCGACACCTCGTTTTTAAATGTGTTACATGAAGCATTTTGACTTGTTGGCGCGCGAGGGTGAAAAACCTCCACACAGATTCTTTGGCTCGCTCCATGTTGTTGCAGTGTTTGTCCACGCGGTGGTGACACATTACGTACTGACGTGATGACGTTCTGCGTCAACAGCGCCCAGTGAATGCATGAAATAAATAGAACAGTGGATCGGTCGCTTGGATCGGGTCCTTTTCACGTTCCAGTAAAAATTACTGGATCGGACCCGATATCCGATACCAGTATCGGATCGGTGCATCCCTAGTTTAGAGTAATAGAAACAACTTTAGAAAACATGAAAAATAAATTATTTTTGTTCATTCGATAACATGGATGGATTGGAAACAGTAGCAACACCTGTAAACAGAAAAAGATTCAGTCACACCTGCACATGAATAACGTCACTACTCATAACAGCCCCTGCTGATGGACTAACAGCCTTCTAAGATCCAGACACCTGTGAAAGCATAAACCCACAACTATGTTCACAACACCTGCGAAACGGAAAGAAACAACACTATATTTATAAATCCACCTTAAAAACTGTCATTGACGTAAATGAAAGAAAAAATGTAGTGTTTCTTACTTTTAACACAGTTGTAGCTGGGTTTATAAATATCTAGAGGAAAATGTTTATTGTTGCATTAACATTAAAAAGTTTCACCAGGGTGCTTTTGTCCATAGATTAAAATAGTTTTTTAAAAAAGTCAGAGACTGGGAAACACAAACAACCAGAAAAAAATGCACAACATTTACAGAAAGGTAGTAATGCTTGCTGGCTGGTAACAACCTTATTCCAAAATAGTCAAGAACGCATTTCTCAGAAGCGACTTAAAGCAGATCAGCATCCCACATCGAAAAAGGACTCACAGAATAAGTAAAACGTCAAAGAATATAAAAGAAAGCACAACTCGTAGAAAAAGAGTTTTTTAGCTTTTATATTTTTGAAGTAAGACTTGAGAATAAAGGAGTAATCAACACTATTTTCACACACACTGCTTCTACAGAGAGTGCTTTGACTTGATTTCTTTTTTACTCGCATGCAATAAACGAATGAATGGTTCTGTTTCAATGATTTCTGTGCCTAAATAAAGGCATTTATTGTGGATTTAATCTCACCTGATTATTCAGTCTGATGCTTCTAAAACAGCACTGAGACATGGTGCTGATGTGAATTAAGCCTTAAAAACTAGTGACAGCAAGCTCCCACAAATGCAAGAATTTGACAAGTGACTGAACGGAACACTGTCTCTCTTGTTATTATCCCACACAGATTTTTGGAAAAGTGGAAAATAGTGACACCGGCTTCAAGAATCTGACTACGACTGAGTGGTTTACTTAAGTTAATGACAGCCAGGCTTCTTTTTTCCTTTCCTGAGCTTCAAAGCCAGTCCACTCCTCTGTCTACACGCTGGTCTTACATCTGCTTTCAAGTGTTCTCTAAAGATGCAGTGCGGTTCCCCATCTTAAATCATTCACTTATTTCCACGGTTACTCGCTCCACACCCTGAAGGCACACACACATCTCGAAGCCTCCGGATGGGTGTATTCTCCCTTCTGAATTGACAGGGTGTGCCCCGGAGCCTCCTGCTGCTGAGGCTGCCAGAAACATCCCCCACATCTCCAGAATCAAGAGCCAGGGTGGAATCCCAATCAGATGCTCTCTACAACTCTACAGGCTCCTTTTACCCAGAACTCCCCACAAACACATCGATCCACCTTACCTTTCCACAGCTCGTACTTTCAACTCTTTCATATTTCAGTGGTACGTAAAGCTTTTCAGATGGGTTCTCTTTTTTGTTGATGTTACATGCCCACCTGAGCCGTAAATGTTTCCTTGACCCCTTTTTTACATTTGTGAATCAGATACATAAACTGAATTCTGGTGGTTTTTCGTCAAAGACATATTTTTGGGGCCGAAAACGAAGCAAAAACGAAATAAAAAGCAGTAATGAGAGTGAAAACTCTCACTAAATGTACAGACACTTTCATCAATGAATAAAAACGAAATGAAAATGAACAGACAGAGACATAATCTAATGAAACAGAGGAGGAGGCGGGACGAGTTGAGACAAGAACCAATCGGAACTCATGTTTATGAAGAAGTGATGTCAGACGCAAACAAAGAAGACAGGAAACAAAAAGAGAACGGCTTTTAAATATCAATCTGTGTAAACCTCAACCTCAATACCATGCCGTAACAGGTTAGTAGTTGTTTCATTTTTATTTAGGTAGAAATGATTACTTCAGAAAGAAAAAAACATTAAAAATGAATTACCCTTTATATTTCACTTACTAAATCTATTGTAGATATATTCGACTAAAACTTGACTAAAACTAAAAGGTCTAAATGACTAAATTATGATTCATTGCATTTTAGTCAGAAGACTTAAACTAAATTAAATTTGCTGTAACACTGATACACGATTGATTTGATAAGTGGTGGATAATAAATGAATGAATATAGATTCTGTCACCTTGGCACCACAGAAAGACAGGACCTTCAGAAACTCAAATAAACGGTTGCTTTGTGCTGAGCTCAGTGGTCAGGGAAAGAGATGAACCATTGTTGTTGGTGTTATAGCCTAACTCGACATCACCTGTGGCCTCTACTCTCTGCTCCGACCATGTGCACCTCTCTCTCTGTCTGTGTTCACACAAATGCTGCAGTTAAGGAATAAGATGGGGACTGTACCTTTGTCAGTGTTTTGCATCCTCTCTGTTTGTGCTGTGCAGCAGGTGTTTCTGTGCACCTTCAGGATATGTCTTCCTTTTGACCCTTATTGGATTATGGTGATCTGCTTTTCATGAATGCACCTACACAACACCTCAAGAAATTGGATAGTGTGTATCATAGTGCTTTGCGTTTTATTACTGGTCGTGTTCACCATTGTATGCTGTATGAAGTTGCTAAGTATCCATCTCTGAATGTCCGTAGACTCTCGCACTGGTTCATATTCATATATAAATGTATCATTGGGCTCCTCCCATCTTATCTCTGTACTTACATGTGTAAAAACCAACAGATGTATGGTTTGCGTTCTTTAAAAATCCTTCAAATGGCAGTTCCTAGGGTCAGGACAGAACTGGGTATGACAGCTTTCAAACATGCTGCTCCCGTTTCATTGAATCAGTTACAAAAGGATCTGAACCTGCTAGAACGTATTACTTTAGGAGAATTTAAATCTATTGTAAAGGAACGTGAAACTAATACCATTGGTCAATGTGACTGCTTCTAGAGTAGTATAGAGAAGTATTTTGTACCACTATTTGATTGTATATATATATATATACATATATATTGTGTAGTATGTATTGTTGTGTTTGACTGTTGGTTTGTCTCATGTTGTTGTAACTATGTCTTTGCTGCCCTCTGGGCCAGGTCACTCTTGGAAAAGAGATTTTTAATCTCAACGAGTATCTTACCTGGTAAAATAAAGGGGGAAAAAAAATCATGTTTTGTTCATGGTCAGGTTGTAGTTACTGTCTGAAGTCACTTTGTAATATCTTTATTTATATTGGGTCAGATATTATTGATTACACTGGGGAACACAATTTTTGTTGAGTTAGGTCTGACAGCTGTTTTTAACTAATTTTTGGGTTGGGAATCCAAAACTGATCTCAGTTTTTCTCTATCACGTCAAGTTTTTGAACTATAGGATCCCCATTTTCTTAAAAAATAAGAAAAATACTGTACTTAACAGATATGTACTTGTTTTATTAAAAAAAATTTAAAAATATTGACATACAATGAAATATGAAAGAAACAGGCATGACTGCAATGTTTGTTTAACACTATTATGTTTTTACAAAGGATATGGCTACTGTAATTATAATTGTGTGCAAGTAGTTATAGTCATAGCTCTTTCTGGAGTGTTCAACTTGAGGACTATCACCCATGGCTTGTCTTGATCACAGAGTTTTACTTTAAAATATGCAAAATATGCTTGTTTGACAAATGCACTGATGTTTGCCCTCTGACTTGGAATGGTGAAACTACCACAAATACAGCAAAAGGAGCAAGAAGGTCGTGAGTTCAAATCCCGGCCAACCTTGGCTGGCTCTGCCCAAATTAAAAAAACATCCTCGGCTAACTCTGGTCTTTCTGTGAGGAGTTTGCATGTCCTCCTCTGTGTCACCGTGGGTTCTAGCCGGGTCTGGCTTCCTCCCACCGCCCGAAGACATGCATGTATAGGTCAATTAGTGAATGTGAGAGTGAATGGTTGTCTGTCAATGTTCGTCCTTAAAATGTTAAGCCCTGTGTTAGCCCTGTGACTAACTTAACTGACTGTTAAGTTAACTTAACTGGCCACTGTCCAGGGTGTACCCCGCCTAAGGCCCAGAGCTGCTGGGATAGGCTCCAGTGGTAGAAAATGAATGAATGAATGTAGCAGAAGCAGACATGATCTGGAACAAAGGAAATATATACCTATGTAAATAAAACACTAAGATGGAACATTTACAAGCTTTGAAAACTAAAAAAAAATACAACGGCATGACCATGGTTACAAGGTTAAGAGAAAAGCCAGCACACCAGCTGGCAAGTCTTACTACAGCTAATCAGTGGAATTTTGCGTATCTGGAGGGTAAGCTGTGGAGAAAAACTTGACGTGCTAGAAAAAAACTGACTGCAATTTTGGAAGCAGCATGACAATTTTAGTTTTAATCAGCATAAAAATCTAACTCAACAGAAATTTTTTTTCAAATTGTTCCCCAGTGTTATGACCTTTTTCTCTTGCCTTAAAACCCCTTTAGAATCAATCTATACTATGGTGCGCTGTGTGATGTTTGGTGCATGAAACACATCAGTCAGTCACTAAGCTATGCTAATTTGTGTGGCAGGGAATGGCCTGAACTGAACCTAGAGTGCAGGCCGCCACACATTATCCACTGCACCTTAAACTTGTGCAGTCCAGTACTAACGAAGTAGGCTAGACTGTCAGAGCTGCCAGTCAATCAGCTGTATTCAACAGGAGTGTGCTGTTGGGTTGACAGCTCCAGCGCTGAGCAGTTCGGTGACTCTGCTGCAGACAACAGCTCTGCCCACGATGCAAAGTTGAGAACGGCCAAACAGATGCTTGTTATTTTGAACGAAAGGAGACAGTGCAACAATAAGTAGAAGGGAAAAGACTATTCATGTGTAACGCCAGGCGAAGAAGACTTTTTTTGTTTTGTTTTTTTAGCTATGTCAGAGGAGACTTTGGTTTGTTATGTTATGGTCATCATACCACTGCTTAGTATTACTGTCATTGTTATATGTTCATATTTTTTATTTTTATTTATTTTTTGTATTTCTCTATGGCTGTGCCTCGGTGGGATCAGGTGGGATGGGAGGTAGGATGGTGGGGGTAGGTTGGGTTTGGGAGGAGGGGTAGGTGATGAATGTGGGTGGGTGGAACTTTAGAGTGGGAGACAGGATAATTACGAGTGGGTATGTGGGTAGTGGGGGTGGGAGCCAACAGTTTTTATGTCACTAATTTATCTGGTGTAACAGTATGTCTGTAATAAAATAAAGCTGAATTACAATTAAAATAGAATTAAATTAAAGGCTGTCTTGCACATTATTACTATTAATTTATAATCATTTTTACATTGACATGATTGTGTACATGTATATGCATTGCTCTGTGTTTAACTGTGCTTGTTATGAATACAACTTATTATATCCATGACAAATAGCTGTAATACACCATAGCACCTGTGTGAGTCTGGGCAAAAAAACTACAAATAAATGAATATAGTTTGATCAAAAAAGTATTAAAATGATTGGAGAAGAAAGAACATTCAGCTCAATAGATGTCAATAGACCAGATAGTTGACTTATGAATAAGGCTAAGGCAGATCCAGGAGTGAACAAATGGAAGTAAATTGCAGGTACAGTGTGGGAGTAGATAACTGAGGTGTGTTCAGGTGAGGTTCTCATGTTCTCAGATACTGGCTCCAACAGCAGCAGCAGCAGCTTTGTGAGAAGAAGACAAGGTGCTTATTTGAAACAAACGTTATGAGAAACCATCTGAAGCAGTGAACACTTTGGTCTGGTGAGCCGTGCTTATTATATTACAGTTACTACACTGTCGCTTTTATCTGAGACACACACCAAGAGGCTGACACATTCAGGTACAGCTGAGGAAAAGGAAATTTGCAATTCAAAGTTGTCTGAGTCATGTGCATGTCTGAGTCATAGGATTCCCACTTTTTTTTTTTTTTTTTTTTTTTTTTTAGAGAGATCACGTTCCAGGACTTCCCAGGAAAGACAGGGAGTGTACCATGCAGCGATTTGTGATGTTGACTGTAAAATATTATCAGCTTGTTAATGATGTCATGAATAAGTACATTTTTGAAAGGTACAGATGCTGACAGGCAGCTTTGTTGCATGTTGTAAAGTAACAGTAACCCTGAATAAAAAGGTCTTGCACCTGAGTACATCTTGATTTGATCAAACTGTGCACAACTTCAACAATCCCAACGTACACACAACCAGCCATTGATAAATCCAACAGCTGAAAACAAGCGTGATTTGAATGATTTATTATTATTATTATTATTATTATTATTATTATTATTATTATTATTATTATTATTATTATTATTGTTCCTAGCTTTCCCAAGAGTTTAACAGAGACACTTCTTTGAGCTTAATCTTTTTGGTTCAGACTTAAAAATTTTATTAGATGGCCAAACCCTATCTGAGACTTTAATAGGCTGTATAACAGAGCAGTTTTAAATGTTACAGGAGTGCTTAGTTCCCATTCACTGGAAGCAAATTCCAACATTTGCCACATTTAAACTGAGGTCAAAGTTTGGGTATCATAAACTTAAACTAAGATAGTAAAGCAAATAAACCACAAAAGTTTATAAAGCATTAATGGAACAATATTCACTTTTATGATTTTAAAAACACAGAGTCAGAGAGAGATGTCAAACCTAGTGACAGGCTGTCACTAATTGGACACAATTCTGACCAAAATATTGAGGTTATATTGAGGCTTACGGTGAAATGTAGTTTCCATGACAACAGAAATGTTCCAAGACATTTGACTGTTACGTTTAATGACCTATTTTACGTTTTAAGCTGTAATTCCTGTCATTTCTTGGAATCTTTCATTACCAGGGAATGGGCCTTTTGCATAAGAGACAGCAATACAATACAAACCTGTGGAACACATTGTACTGACATGTTTACAACCTTGACCTCATGAGTTGAGTTAGCTTTTGTGACAGTTTCAGCCTGTACATTTGTTAACCATGCCTCAGCTACTTATTAATTTATTGACCACAGTTATCGAGGTATGTCTTGGGCACTCACCTGCATCTGTGTGACGTAGATGGGCTTGTTGATGAGGATCCAGGTGGCCGTCTCGTAGCAGGGAGGCACCGTGATGGAGCCCTCGTATGTGATGTAGCGGGTGGTGTCTGGGTACAGGTCTGCTATGTTTAGGCCCATCAGTAAGAACGCATCGTCTGTGCAAACCAGCATCAAAATAGGTTAGTAAGAATCCATCCATCTAGTGATGCTGAAGGTGACCTGTGGCGTCATATGTTGAGAATATGGATTTACAAGATAAGATTTTGCAATACAAAATATGGTAAGCTGAGCAAAGCAAAGCAAAACTGTCACACCTACAAAATGATCTTCTAATTGGCCACAGTGCACAGTTCCACCTTCCACACTTAGTGACATGTAAAGCTTCAAATACCTTGTCTAATATCACATGACAGAGTAGGTGAATCAACAACTGCTGCTTCATGAATTGAAAAAACTATTTTGTTGTTAATTGAAAGACAATGGAATTTGGTTGGCTCCCAGAAGAGCTGGAGGAAGTTGGAGCTGGAGACATGGAGGTTTACCTGCTACAACTATGTATTCCTCTCTTCACTCTGGAGATGTACACTAGTTTTTTTTTCCCAAGTCAAGTCTCAAGTCTTTTGGTCCCTAGAATAAGTCAAGTCACAAGTCTTTTTGCATACATGGCTTAATGTGAGTACTTGAAGCATAATACTGCTGTCTTATTAATAAACCTATTGTATATTACTGTATCATTTTGAAATAGTAAGCTATTGAAGATAGTTGATTTCAAAATAGAAAGAACGAAAAAAATTTGTATTCTTAAATGTATTTTGTATATTGTATATATCATATATGAACATCTAGAACAATCCTTTAGTAAAACTGATCTTGTCTTTGACAACAAATAGAACCAATTGATAACTTTCTATCATTCTGTTGTCTATGAACAAATACAATAGAAACAAGTCCAATGGTGATTTCACCAATTCAAACAACAAACAAACAAAAGTGCCCTAAATCTTCATTCAAGAATGTGTTCAGCAGGAGGGTGCTTCTCTGTATAAACTGTTCATAGGCAAAATGGAGACATGCCCACCATGGTGATGATTGGGTAGTTTTGTTGGTGAATTAGAACGTGTCATTAGGTGTCGGTCATTAGCTGTTGGGTCAAGTGGGTTGGTAAAGGTTCATTATCAAGGAGTCTCAAACTGCAAGTGCAAGTCAAGTCCTGAGTCTTTGGACCATGAGTCCGAGTCGAGTAGTAAGTCTCTGTCTGTAGCGGCAAAAGTGCAACTTGAGTCCGAGTCACTACAACGAGTTCCTATCTCTCCTTTACTCTGATGTAGAAGTTGAATCATTTTAGTATAAAAGAGACAAGATTTCCATGTCCACAACCAGACTTACTGTAATAAAACAGAGAAGCATGACAGAAAGCTTGGTTAAGGTTAAAAAAAAAGTTAAGAAATAATGACCCATTCAGACCTTGGTCTGGTGAAAAAAGGAATACTGTTACTAGTTTTTTTCAGAATATCTTTCTGAAATATACTGTATGACTGGTTGATTAAATATGCCCTTTTTAAAATAAGCACTATCCCCTGGACTTTCTCTTGACTTCATCTGGAAGGGCTGCACGTTTGGGCACGTTTTATGTGTGATCTGGAAGTCCTGTACTCAGCCTGTTTATACATTTCTCTCCACAGTTAGGTATTTTATTTTGTTATTACGTATTTTAAGTTTATTTATTTGGATACCAATTTTCTGTGCCCTAGAGCTAGCTAGTCAAATAAAAGCATGTCAATCAAAAAAACCAATACATTAACATTCTACACCTTCAACTCTATAATAGCTAGACGCTAATGTAAAATGTGTGTGTTGGCAGTGCTGCAGTAAACACTGAGGCCAATACTAAATCTGGTGAATCTACTTAGAAAATCTTGGTATGTAATGATTTGACATTGAATTGAAAATGTTGGAACATGGCAGTAGTATTTCAGGTGTGCACCAATTCATAGAAATGTCACATGCGCAATAAAAAGTGTGTTTATTTGTGATATTTGAGCTCACACATTGTAGGGACTTACATTGTGTAACTCCTCGCTTCGCTCTCTAATTAATTTTACAGAATAATTTGACTCGTTTCAGTGTGGTGCGTGAGTGTGTATAGCTCTGCTATCTTTAGCCCGATAACAACAAGCCATCCTCCAGAGGCCCGTACATCTTCACAGCACGGGGTGAAAAACAGTTTTTGGCAAAGTAGCTGCAATTTGTCTGAAATTAAGAAGCCATCTCACTGAAAAGATTATCAAAAGCCTGTGTGTATATGACTTGTGGTGTTTATGGAAAGCAGCTGCAAGAAAAACAGAGATTTATGAAACTGACTACTGTATGCATAAACTTTGTTGAAGCAGTTTTGAATTATTTTAGCACAGCAGTGACAAGTTAATTATGTGTTGATAAAAAAATTGAAATAAAAACGGAGAAGTTATGAATTTGATTTAGGCACAAAAACTAGGAAATAATAGCGCCATGTTAGCCTCCAGTTCAAGTCTGTTAGAACATCTTGGCACAGATGTGTCAACACATATATTCTGAGACAATGAAAGTAATAGAATATTCATGGCAATTCTTTTTAAAGAGTAACAGATTTAAAATCAGTCTAACAGCTGTAAATAAGGAAATAACATTTACACAATATTACAAGTGTTAGTGTATATTTTAAAACATTTGTATTTTCAATAATAAGTTTGACTGAAATGATCTAGTTTGATTTTTGTTGTTTTGAGATTGTTTTTAATTTTTTTTTCCTCTTAGTAAGTAAAAAAAACACTGCAGACAAAGACACAAAACATGAGGCAAATATTTCAATAAGAAAAATCATTGCAGTGTCTGATGACTGACGACATATATTTGCCTTGTCCACTGTAGGTTTTCTTAAGCCTAGAAAAAAAATCCAGTCTCAGAATTCTAACTGTGAAAGCGATGAATTTTATACTCTTAGGGGGCTTTCACACTTGTTTAGTCCAGACTTTCAGACTTCCAGTTTGGTTCAAACCAAATCTTCAGGTGTGAAAGCTTCAGCGGACTGTGGTTAGGAACAAACAGCTGCTCTTCAGTCCAGCAGAGAGTACAGCCAAGGTCTGGTTCGTTTGTATTGTGAAAGCACGATAGTTCGGACTAAATGCAGAAAGTCATGGCCAAATGAACAGAGGAGAGACTGGGAAATACGGATATCAGTCGGGTTTAAAAACACATAAATTACGTTGCGTTATGTTTTGTATGGCTCTACGCTCTAGTAAGCCGACTGTTTCTTAATGAGTGTTATTGTGATTTAAATCATGTCTTAAACAGTGCATTTGAAGTTTGAGCTGTTTGTTTTAATTCTATATTAATAATAATGTCTCTATAGCCCTACTCCAGTCTGATTATTGTATTACTCAAGTTCAGTACTTTGAAATGAGCCTCTGAAGAGACACATTCACTACAGTAAAAGCTGTCTACAGGAGGCACGCCCCCCATCGTCATGATGACAGGGAAAGTCCAATAGTCTGCTTTTCAAAACTGTAGTGTGAAAGCAAAAGTTACAGAATCTAATGAATACTGCGTAACAATTTGTGAATTCTTAGTGCTAAACTTGGTCCACTTTTATATTATCCACACTTATTCTATATCTTTATAGTCACTTTCCTATAAAGTTAAAACATATCATTTTGAAATGTTTGTGTATTACTTTGGATCTAACACCACTCATTTTGTCGGTAGACCTTCTCAGACCTTCCTCTAATTATTTTGTATTTTATGCATACTATTGTTTCAAAAGGAAAAAGTGGGTATTTGCCACTGATTGAAACTCCTCTCTTCACTCAGAGACAGCGAGGCCAGTGTTTCTGAGCGCGACTTACGTTTGTAGTTGATTCTTGTGATGGTGTCTCTGTTGAGCATGCGGTTGAGGAAGCCGTTGGAGTTTTCAGAGAGCTGAGAGACGACGAAAAGAGAGGCACAATTAAATATTCATCACATGCTTCATTGTAACACAGAGCCTGCGGTCTACAGATGAGAACAGACACCGCTGCTTCCGGCTTTTCTCCCGACACATTATCAGCTAATGAGAAGATTTCACTGTAGTGCTCCTCACAGGTCTGTCTCCACTGTACAAAAAATCTAATTAACTACAACCGTAAAGGGTATCATAATATTGCAATGACTTAGTTCAATTTTCATTACTTTTTTAGCACAATATTGTTAAAAAACACACTGTAAAAACTTTGTTACAATATATTTTGCAAATTAAATATGCCATGCCTAATTCCATTCCATATTTGATAATAATATGTGAGAGTAATTTGCTTTGAATGGGGCTGTGCGATGTGACAATATTAGATTGTGTTTGATTTTATAATTCATCATTTTGTTTGAAGTTTTACGCTCACAAACAGATACAAGTTTGTTATCTTCTTCCTATCCTTATATTGTATTAGTTCGTTCGTGTCATGCTCTTACATAGTTACAGGCAGGTTTAACCAATCACAGTAGAGTATGGGCGGGGCTCTGTGTAGTGGACTGGTGCCACTCTCTACATTAGGTTTATACATAGTCTTGAAAGAAATAGGAATTAAACAACCAGAACAAGTTACTGAGTGTAAAAGTATGGTGTTCATTTACTCATTAAGACCACTACACTCTAGAAGCATGGATGTATAATAAGATATATAATAATATGTGGTCTATAAAATATGTCACATAAATGTATAAATCTGTATAAATACATAACATATTAAAGTTTTCATAATATAGCCTCATATGGTTTGTAATATGTAATAATATATGATGTAATATTACAAAAGGTGTAATAATACATCTGTGGTGCATATGTGTGTGTGCTGTTTCCTCAGTTCCTGGTCACAGACATAAGACACAATCATCACAAAAACCAAAAGGACTGCTTGTTTACAACATACATATTGATATGCATTAGCTAATAAAAAGTTTTAAAAGTTCTGTAAATATGAGACTCTGACTTTCTGATGTGACGCTAATGTTAGCAAACAGCATTTTTTCCCGAAACTTTCTGAGGAGAAAACAGATTAGTACATAAACAAGTTAAGATTAAAGGAATATAAAACTGGACTGTTGTAATATAAAATTTTATTTTTGCACCGTTTTTGTAGCCGTGGTGCTGGTAAAGGCACTGCATGCTGGGAATTTATCTTACCCCTTCGTTTCAAGTGTGGTCTATGAAAATCACAGTTTAGAGGGTTCTACAGCTCTTCCATTGATCCAAATGAGTATTGGGACAACCCTTTGTTTCTTGTGCAAGCAAAAAACGAGGGCTAAGGAGTAGAATCGGGATTGGGCCTCAAACTTCTTAAAACAATCTCAAATAACACTAAATAGACTTCTAAGATGTTTAACTCACATCATGAGGACACATCCTTGGCTGACATCCTACAAACCAGCTTTAAGCCAGATTCAATAGTTTGAGAACATTGTCCTAGTGTGAATGAAAGGCCAAACTGCACCAAACTGTTGCGTGGCCAATGAAATGCATTGTCGTGTAAACAATTTGTGCAGCTTTCCACAGCTTTATGAACACTGAAGTTCTGCCAACAATAAGACAATGGAATAAGTAATGGAGCTGATATATAACAACTTAATAGTAATAGGTAATAGAGTACTGCATGTTTTTGGGACGCTTCATGCCGCTTTTTACAATCAAAACTGACCCGGCCCATACTGTTTTATGATACATTATTCTGACCTTTATGAAGATGGATACCACAGCGATGCCATGAGGACTCTTGGCAGCTTCAGTGTAGTTGGCATAAAGGTCCTGGTTGTAGTGGATCAGCTGCACCTGTTACACAAACACACACAACATAGACAGAAAAGTCGTCACAGATATTCAATATGAATATTTAAAAAGTGTCACACTCATTCTCCACACTCTCACTCTGATGTGCTCCAATATACAACAATATCAACCCCAATAAGAGCAAATTACGTAGAGAAATGGATAAGACCGAGATAGAACAAAGCAATGAAATGGTGACTTTTTACAGAGAAAGGAGGGGGAGGAGCTCATGCAAGTAAGTTAAAGAAGTCAAATTAAGAAGTTATTGTTTCTTAGAATGATGTGGGAGTTGTGGGCACCTCCGACCTGTCCACGGTTTGAGTCTGGTCTCCAGCCACAATGGGCCACAATATAGTTTAATAGGGAGAAAATACATCAGTGTAAAACCTTTGCCTAAAATGGTTTGCTGTGGTGACTCCTGAAGTGTCCAGCCAAAAGAAAGGGATGATGTGGGAATTATTACAAAAACTAGCACAGGAATATAGCTGCAGAGCATGGACAAGGCTTGTTGTATTAACCTGAATATAGACTGGTACCAGGTCGCCCACAGAGGTGCCCGCGAGAAAAGTTCTAAAAATAGCAGTAATCACCAATGAGCTTCTTATTGTTAATAATTATTGTGAGGAATCATTAACATAATCAGACAGTATCTTCAAACAGATGAATATCATGAATCATGTTAATAATAATGTATAATCAAAGGTAAACCATACAACTTTGTTATTTCAGAAGTGCGTATCAAAATGGTAGCCCTTTGTATTACTCAGTACCCTTGAAGTAGCTAGTTTAAAAAGGGTTGGTGACCCCTGTCCTAGATGTTAATGCTAATGACCAGAAAAGTGCAACAGAAGTTCACAAAGTATAAGTATAAATCATATCATAGTGTTGTCATAATGTCAGTCACCAGAGTAGATTGTCTTTAATATGAGCTTATATAAGCCTTTGAAGTTGGAGTGTGTTTGAAGATGATGGCAGGTAGTCAACCGTCAATCACACTGACAGTCACACCTCTAACAGGGTTGGGTGAAGTAACAGCACTATCTAGACATGAACCTCCAAAAGAATAAAGGTTTGAACAAACTTGTGACCAGAATAGTATTAATCATAAAAGAAGGGTGCTTCACAGCAAGAAGGTGAGTTCAAATCCCGGCCGACTCAAACATCCTTGGCTGATTGTAGCTGGGTTCCCTCTGGGTACTCCAGCTTCCTCCCACCGCCCAAAGATATAGGTCAACTGGCAACTCTAAAGTATCCCTAATGAATGAATGTGAGAGTGAATGGTTGTCTGTCAATGTTCATCTATAAGTGTCAGCCCTGCGACGAACTGGCCACTGTCCAGAATGTACCCCGCCTGAGGCCCAAAGCCGCTGGGATAGGCTCCAGCCACCCGCGACCCCAAACAGGACTAAGCGGAATGAATGAATGAATAAAAGAAGGGAGCCAGGCAAGAAAGAGTACAGTTCCAGAGCTGGCCAACACAACAATGAACATGCACAAAATGAGCTGACATGTGACCTTGTTCAAGAAAAGCTCCTTAAAGGTCACAGTAACATCCCATCCCATCTACAACTGGGTAGGGTACACTATAAAGTCATCCATGGGATCATTGTCACTGAGTTAACCTTAATTTAAGGGTTAAGAACTGAACTAGAACCATTACTTTGATGACGTTTGTATCTAAGCGGCATCTCTCTTTCTCTATTCCCATAAAACTAGCTCAGCTTGTTGTATTTACCCTTGTTTCCTCCTGAGTGTGCATTAGATCAGATCTTACTTTTCAGCTTCATCTGCAAAACCTCTGATTGGTCAAAACAGACCTTTTCTGGCCATTTACCTTTGTCAAGTTAAAAAAGTCTGTGGTACTTTCTCACACCTCGCCCACAGCTCCAACTGTGTCCTCAGATCAGTACAGGTTTGGGACGGTCACATCCTGCAAAAACCTGACCACATCATACTGACACAATGTCACTGTCTCCCTTTTTCCTGTCAGTGTTGAATACTGTGCAGTTATTGTGAATTATAATTCACAGTTTCACTCAGGTGGAATCTATCTCATTGATAGACGGCTGACAGCGCACATGTACCTTTGTATGTGTCTGCTTTGTTTTATCTAATGACTGGCAAAATACTGATGAAATTGAGACTGTGTGGGATATAGTTGCTGTGATGATAGATCTATTTCAGGAAACAGGCTCTGTCTGTCCACAATTGTCAGCACACAGATTATTCATGATAAATGTGGCACTCTATTCATTATCTCTCAATATAAGTAGGAGAACTAAAGAACCTATTTTAAGCTTTTTGGAAAGAACATAATGTGGAAAACTGGCCATTCTAATCCTTTTCTTGTTTCTATTCAAAAAGCTTGTTGTGGATATTAAACAGATTTTAAGGGAGCAGAAATTGAAAAGAAATGAGGGATTGCATAAAGCCTACCCCATTTTAGATAAACAATCACGACTGGCCCACAAGATTTCTCCTGCTGTGAAGAAAAGAGAAAAAGAATTTCTTTCAGCTGCTCCCTTCAGGGGTTGCCACAGCTAATCATCAAGTGGTTTGCATATTTAGTCTGGCATAGGTTTTTTCACCAGATTACTTACTCACACCACCCATTTATCCGGGCTTGGGACCTGCACAAAAGTTGTGGCTGGAGAGTGAGGTACCAGTTGCAGAATCAAAGCAGCTAAAAGTCATGCCACTCACTAATGTTCTTTAACAAAATCAAAATCATTTTGCTTAAGCACTATTTGTGATTTAATTTTTTCCTGACCAATTTCCTATTTGTCCACTGAAAATGAATGGCAGTCAGCTAAACTTTTGTTCTGTGCATGCAGCTAATGTTGTTTCATACAGTGAAAGGGTGTTTGAGAATCCAGGATCCAACTGTTTGTTGTGTAAACATCTAAATAACTGTCATCCTGAATGAGGTCACAGTGAGATGAGAAAAACATGAGAGATGTGTTATTATTGATCAGCTGGCTCTATGCAGATCTACATTGTGCCCAGTCACAAGTGTGCAAGAGGAAATTCAAATGTGTAACAAATTTTTGATGCCAGGTTTAAATTGGTCCAGTTTCTCTATTAATAATCTGATGTTATTTATTTTCTCATTTGATTAATTCCTGGTCAGCCTTTGCCTGCAGCAGTTTTCCTAATGCTGTCTCCGCATTAGAAATGATGTGTCCACTAATGGTGTGTGTATTTAGATTACCAATATTATAGGATACTATTCATACAGACAAATGTCAGTCCATCTAACAGTGAAATTAAATACTTATTTTTAAATTCTGTACAATACTATGTGTAATAAGAACGTGTTGTAAGGCTACAGGGTCTTTGTCGACCTTGCTCCTGTTGAAGTTTTGCTCTATGTGGAGAGGAATATAAAATGACAGCTAAAAATCAATGATCAGCTCAGCCATGCATCTGTCCGTCAGCTTGCAGTGGCCATGCTCTGGGAGATTTTGCATCTGTAAATTGAGTCCAATTTCATCTCAGTGCAGAGATTGTGGTCTGTACGTGCTGTTTCGTGCTGTTTTCATCTCAGCCATAAAATCCACTAAGATGTGATTTTCAGGCGGACTGTAGCCCTGATTCTCAGCCCACTACAATCTTCACACAGCTCTGGATATCTCAGACTTATCTAATGAATTAATAAATAACATACATTTTGTTTTGGGGGAGGTGACGATAATGAAAAAGTGTTGTCCCACAAAATGAAACCATTATTATTGTGGACTATGCAGATGTGTATAATACTAAACTGGTCCAGTCATCACAGTTCAATGCTCTCATCCAAATTTTGTATTATTTTAGATTGGTGTGGGCCATAAGTAGTTACTGTGAGGAGTTTGTTGCTTTGTTGTTCTGTAGCAGCAGCAAAAAGGTGAAGAAGATAAATGGGAAAACAGGTAATGTTTCCCCACATGTGTATTGATTAAAGATTTTAAATGACCACGTCCATCCTTTTATAATACTCAATGGGTCTGATCTACTAAGACTTCTAATAGCATCTCTTTTGTGGACCTGTTGACATGGTTTTCTTTAATGCAAGCCAGTGGATTAACATATTTTGTAATTTACCACTGGCTAAATTAATGGTTGGAAAAGAACACGTTTTCTCAGGATAACTCTTGTCTAACTTGTGATTTATCTTGTCTCTTGTTTGATGGCTCTTGTCTATATGTTCTGTGCTGAGATATGACTAAGATGCTAGAAAAAACAGTTAGGAGGTAATATGTGGTTTTTCGCCGTGACTTGTTTCACATTCCCTGATTATTGTCGCTTTGTACAACAACAACAGCAGTGCTTCTACAGTGGTGTCCTTCAACAAATGTGCAAAATTTTCACACTATTGAAACTCCTCCAGCCATAATCAAGCAGATAAATTGGAATAACACATGAATTTATTTCCACTTGTTTCACTCTTTGTTTGGATTTGACTAAATTCTTAAAGCACTGAAGCAAAATGAACTTTGCACTCGCTCTGCTCTATGAGAGATTTCTGTCATCGGGTGCTCACTTTACCAATAAAATATTATAACCAAAAAATGTGACAAATAGCTGTATTGTTGAGGTGTGTGGAATTGGTACGTGTGTGGACCTACCTCTCCAGGAAAGCCCTGTCCGTTGAGCAGGTGTTCGGATCCGCTGTCATCCTCGCTTCCGAAGTGGAGCCGCACCTCCTCCATTCTGTAGCTGTATCCCAGAGGACCCCCGGAGATGTTGACCAGGTGGGCTTTGTCCGGCCTCAGGGACACGTGCTTCCCTGTGTTGTACATGGTGCCCCCCATCTACAGACGACACAGGAACAGAGAAAAGAGACAGTGAAGGTACTGTACATATGACTCAGCAAACCAGGATTTAAGTACTATCCAGGCCTAGCGGGTAAACATTTTAGATTTTATTTTACAGTTTGTGTATTTAATGTTAAGGTGAGCTGTTTGTGATGCCCTTCAGTAGAATGTCTCCACCTGACCCAGAAGCAGCTCCAGATGTAACAACACAGCGCTTCTAGGTTTACACTTGCGAAAAGATGGAGCCGGGACACAGATTTTTCTTGTGTCTTGTGTGAATTACATCTCTGAGAGTAAATATCAGGTTTTATGTCAGTCAGAAGGGCAAATTCTTACCGATTTAAGGAATTTCTTATTAACGGTTACATCATTTACAAATGGTGCAGTTTTATTGCCAGAATTGCAACATAGCACAAAAAAAATATCAAGCTAGTCATTAGAAGATTCAACTTTTTTTGTATTTTTACATATTTATATCATGAACCATGTTTTCTTTTCATGGAGACTCAGAGAGGACATGTGAGAAAGTAATAATAATACAGTCCTTGAGTTTCTCAATGGGTGGGAACAACAAATTAACATGAGGCCATGAGTTCATTTTTACATTAACTCAAGGCCTTATTTTATGTGGCCTTGTGAGAGTAAGCATGTGGCCTCAAAATAATTCATTCAAAATGTACTTGTGATCTTCTGTTCTTTGTAGGTTCCACATATTAAGAAACTTGAGGCCTTGTATTTTTTTTTTTCACATGTCCTCTCGGGAGCTCCATACTTTTTACCTTAGATTAGATTTTTACCTAAGTTACAGCAAAACAAGGTCAAATCAAACAGTGTTCAAGGTGTCTTGATGGATTTGAAACTCTTTTTTTCTCACACATATAACTAAAGAAATGACAAAAGTGAAATTATCCTAAAATGAATGAATGATATGCATATGATATCTGTTGGTAGATACTGCAACAGGTTTATCACAAACAATTTGGTAAAAAGGAAAGATGTCAGGTTTATTTTATGATCTAAAGTTAAGCATTCACGATGATGCAAATGCTAATTGCATTACATGATAATGTCCCTATCACTTCTTTGTCCACACGCTCTCAAAAATAAAGTTTCTTTGTATGTCTCTGTTCATATTGTTGATTGTTGTTGTCAGAAAATAAATAATGAATAAATACTCAGTAGATCAAGGGGGTTGGTCCGTCACTACAAGATGAATTGTGCTGTTGCTATGTCACATTACATTTCTTTTTCCTTTATGGTTTTCCCTTATGTGTTTTAGATATATAGTATAGTATTAACCTGACAAGCCAGATAATCTGTTCCACAGCACATCATCTGTTCCGCAGAACCATCTGAGAGTGTTTGCAAAGGGCAGGTACTTTAAATGAATAACTGGAGGTGATTGGATTTATCATCTGTCTAACTGCAGTTTTATCCAATCAGAGCAATGCCATGTTGTTTACACTCATGGGTCACACCGGCCGGTTAGCCCATGGTTTAGCCATGAATACTATGCTTGGGGCAATTCAAGATTGATTTTCATGAGTTTATAAACTCATGAAAATCTCGTGAGAATCCAGCTGCAGGGCATGGTCAGTATAATGTATAAACATACGAAAAACTGGCTTTCAAACACACGTGGGAATGCTAGAATCCTTAAAGAGTTCCGTGACCCTGATCAAACGAGACACACCAGGAGGAGCACAACTCCAACCTTATTGATAAATGCACTTGCGCTAATGGACTGCTGCTAAAAGTAATATGAACATTTCCACTCAGAGATGAAGCTGTGAATTATTGGAACTGGCAATTTAATATGTGGCAAGCTTGACTTAAATTTATCACTGCCGATCTAAGTCTGTGAGAGAGCTGAAACTCATTATACAACAGTGAGTAATTCATCTTTAAAGTTTAGTTTATTGGGTAACAACACCAACAACTTGTTAGATCTATGTGGAAAACTACTGCAGTGACCATTACTGCTGAAGTGTTTTAAAGGTCTCCTCAAGGCCAGCAGCAACAGGACTTTTAGTGAGACATGGTTCTAATAATAGATAATAACGAGACCCTGTCCAAATGAGGTCGAACTCATTCAAGTCTTTATCTTTACGACTCGGGTGCACTTCAGTCAGAAGTGTCCAACCAATTATGCCCCGGCCCCGCTGACCTCCTGAACAATTATCTGGAGAAAGGCCTCTTAGTGTTAATTGTTGCACAAATTGTCCACCGTCTAGAAGTCAAGTTAGATTTACCAAGGTCGTAGACCCAGCCGTAGATGCAAACATACTGGCAGTGTGACGAAAGCAAGGCCAGGTCAGTGCATTTATGTAATGATAGAAAAACCCCCACATTGTATTAGATTAGACTTTATAAATGCATGAAATGAATGAAATAATCATACATTTTCTACCAGTTATGAGTGGTCTCTGAGTGGAAATGTTTGTATTAGGTTTGTTGAGGCCTATGACCCTATGACCCTGATGCGAGACGCCAGGAGAGGCATCGTTCACCTAGATGAAGGCCTGGGCATGTCTTCCTCATCTGGTGTTACTCCCATATTTGGCTGAGTTCTTCCGTTTCCAGCCTGCAAGATTAGGCCAATGGGAAAATGTCTACGTGTATTGAAATGCTATCTAATATCCAAATGATTTGTTGGTTATGTTTATGACAGTACATAAAGTCATTTAAAGTCATAACCAAGGAAGCTAGTTGTTGAGTGTCCATCCTCTTGAGGCCTGTGGTGATTTTTACTTCTAGACTACATCATTTTTCTGTGTAAATCAGACCAGGCAAAAGTTAATAAAATCTACAGCTGATTTTTTACATCTCAATCCTCTGCGTGTGTTATTCTTTGGTAAGTCTGCCTGCCTTTGCTATTGCTGTTAAGTCAGCCCTGTGCATTTAGATTATCTACTCTGAGTACTGGTGAGGCACTCAATACAAGGTCCATTAGCCCAAGTGTTGTTGTGTATCTAGTGTGTGGGATGGGGCACACCTTGGACAGTCACCAGTAAATCACAGTCAGCTTTAGACCAATGATATAGATGGCTGAAGTTACTTATCTGTCTCTTATTTTGTCTCTGGAGTAATTATTGTTACAGCACCCAAACAGATGAACCCCAGAACCAGACTAATAACAATGGTGCAACTTTAATCACCAGTCTAAACCAATGTTATTATGAATATTAGGTGTGAAACCAACCTTAGATCAGAATGAGACCAGTTCAGACTCTGGTCTTCACTTAGTCTTGCCCTGCCTTGAGCAAAGTTTAAACTGTCTAAGTCAGGTTTGGCACCATTGGCTCCATTTGAAGACATTTGATCAAACCATAATAATGGTTACAAACAATTTCATTTGGCTGTTCCTTTCAGATATATAATCTAACGGTAAGCATATTTATTTTGGCATTGGTTTTTTACACCAGATGCCCTTCCTGACACAACACCCTCCATTTATCAGGGCTTGGGACTGGCACAAAGGTGACCCCTTGTGTCTAGTGTTTTTTTCCCCTCACACTCCTCTTACAGTAGCCTGTGGGTACCTACAATAGCCCCTGCAGGGACATGTTGTCGTCTATCAAGTTCACATAAAAATGTACAGTGGTCCCTCATTTATCGTGGGGGTTACGTTTTAAAAATAACCCGCAATAGGCGAAATCCGCGAAGTAGTCAGCTTTATTTTTTACAATATGTTTTAAGGCTGTAAAACCCTCACCACACACTTTATACACTTTTCTCAGACAGGTATTAACATTTTCTCACATTTCTTTCTTGTTTAAACACTCTCAAAGTTCAAACCTTAGCATCTTCCTCTGTCTTTTGGGTGCGACCGCAGGTACCTTTGTCGGTGCAGAACGTTTCGTCGACATTGTGGGTTTTGTCGGGGAGAAAACTTGCAAACATACAGCACTTCAGAGTCACACTGCTAGCGATCGAACATTTATGTAAATTTGGCCGAACACATTCTGTACTGTACAGGAGACACGGCACGGAGGAGATTGATTGACAATGGTCTACAGTCCCTTAGCCAATCAGAATGCAGAACACAATGGCATCCCCAAACTTCCCTCCCCCAGGTTTACTATTTTTCCATTCTCTTTTCTCCCCACGAAGACAATGCGCGTTCATACGCTGTAAAAAAAAGCATGCAAAATTGCTAAAAAAAAAAACGCGAAACAGCGAGGCCGTGAAACAGCGAGGCCGCGAAAGGCACTTTCACACCCAGGACCCTCTCTTCCAAAGAAGTGCGTACAACCTGCCCCTAGTGTATGAATGTGACAGTGTTTTGGTGAAGATATCAGGAGACAATAATAAGTGTTTTCCCAAGATGAGAAGAAAGATAACCTGCCATTCATTACTGGACCGGAGCAGCAGGAGACAAAGACAAGTGATTGCTAGGTATCAATCATTTTTCAATCAGGGGCTCACACAAGCTGAAATAACAGATGAAATATACATTAACGTGCTTCATCCCTCAGCCAGCCTGGCATGGCATGTCACGTTACCCAACTGCTCTGTTTTCTCTGTGATCCGAAGAAAATTATCGCAATAAGTTATGAACGCCTGGCCTCTTAAGGATTCCATGATATAATTTCTACCAATTTGTTTGTTACTGTGTTTTTCTTCAGCCTCTAACGTGTACAAGCTGTTCTTGCCCAAGGTATAATTATAATGTAGTAGATTTAAATCTGAACCTAATTAATGTATTTCTTGCCAAAAAAAAAAAAAAGTTGGAAAGCAAAAGAGAAAAATCATTATAGTTTTACTTTATTACACTGATCATTTCTTTTATCCATCTCACTCTAGTCTCTCGTCCATTCTCCTTGGATACCTGTGATTCTGTATTATCACAAAGAACAAATGCTGCAATAAGATGATGATTTTTCTTCCCGTATTGTTCCTTCTGCTGATGATTGTGAAAAGTCCATTGAACTGAATCTCTCACTCGCCTCGCTCACACATCACACACGGCCGCCGTCAGACGATGAAGGATCAGCTGCCTGTCTGGACATGAAAAGTCCTTTTTGAGCTAAAATAGCAGAGTGCTCAGTCCAGATCATTTTCTCAAGCGACTGGGTTTATGTTCGAAACACTTTCTGGCACACTCATTGGTCAAGCGTGAAGTCCCATTAATTACAGGTGTCATTTTCATTTATATTTCCATGTCTAAATTATTCAAACATAATGCGCTTAATTTTGCATACAATACTGGCAAATTCATTTCTCATTTAGGGAGAAATCACAGCCAAGTGTCAGATTTCACGGGGTCCACCGACATCCATTCTAACATTTTTAGATGAAGCCATGTCGCTGTCAAGAATGAATGACGGTTTCATTGACAGCTTGGAGTCTAACAGTGACTATACTGACCACAATGTAGCCTTTTTCTTACATACACTGTTTTCTCAAAAAGAGGATATTCTTCTGGCAATCTATGACAACCTCCATGTTGACATCTTATACAAATAATGTCAGGAGATTTTATGGAGGAACACCCAGAGTTGCGTTTTGTTGATGTGCTTTATGTGACGTTTTATCGTGTGACTGGTGCTGCAAGCAGAGTTCAACAGCACGTGGAAGCCTTGTAATCGCCACAACTTGTTTGTACATTAGAAACCACTTTAGGGTAATGCTGAATAGATGTATTAATACGTACCAACACACATTCTTCCCCCCTGCTCAGTAATACCACCCAGATAAACACAAAGGCCAAGAAGAAGACTCCTTCAGAAACATGTATATAAGAAGCTTCATTGGTCAAACAGACCCTAACAATGTGTTCCATTAATGTCTGACATTACTGGACATAGCATTATTAACCATCAACCAGTTCACGGCCATAACAGCTTTATGGCCATTGTGCTGTCTTTGAGCGTCATTGAGCTTGTTTTCTACAGCACTAACCCTCTGGACAATGGGCTTACTATAGACGCCAGTGATGAGTTGTATCCAGAGAGCTACAAAGGACACACTGCAAAAGCTGTGAGAGCAGTGGAATGAGATGAGCGCTGAGCAGCACCAATAACTAATGTAGCTAACATGATAACCCATGACACTAGAAAAGTCACATGTTCACTGACCTGCCAACATACCATAATTTCTCCAGTATCACTTCCTATTTTCCTCTTCTTTACGAGTCATCTTTAATTTGTATCAGTTTAGTTTGTAGCCTGACAAAAGTGAATAGTTTAGCCTAAAAATAATAGAATAAAAATAGAATAGCCTAAAATCTGTTCCAGTCTCTAGTTTTTAGCTGTAACGTTTGGTTGACTGTAATTTGTAAGTATTCAGAGATAGAACTTGTGTAATGACCTTTAGCAAAATATGACTTTTTACATCAGTAGTAGGCCTACCTCAGCCTTTTGGGAGTTAAGTTATTGGATGATAGGATAATATCATACGTCATTTTTTCCATGGTTTGTGATGTTTTTGTGCTTACAGTCTAAGTCAACTAACTGGAATCAATGCTTTAGCCAACCCAGTACATCCTTAACTACAGTACAATACCACTGAGATGGGTGGGTTGTGAGAATATTAGAGAGAATAATATGGCCTTTTAGAGCTATCTGCTTGACAGAATGGCTAACGGCACACTTTATTAGCCTATATTTTAACTGCCAAAGTATTCAATGGTCCACTTTGTTGTGAAGTCACTATAGATGCTCTCATGTATACAAGCTTTTATTCACAAATGCAGGGTGCGTTCTTTCAATTTACACCTAACACATGAACCCATAATGCATGCATGCTATATTTTTCATACATATTAGATCACATTCATTGCATTTACGTATCCATTAGTGCTGCTTGTATGTAAAAAATGGGTGGAAAGCAGCATAGGCCGTGTTTAATTGTGGCTGCCTTCTGCAGCGCTCGTACGAAATTGAACCATTACTCACCGACTGAGAATGAATTCACAGTATAATCCTTAAAGAAAGCACTACGCTATTTTAAACCGGGCTTGGATTTAGAATCTAAAAATGACAAAATGACCTGTGTTTTGCGTCATTTAACAGGTTCAAGTCTAACTCAATTATATGCAGCTTGTTTTAATGAGCCACATCGTTATTATAGGACACCTTTGTGACTTTCCCTGCAGCTTGTTCTTAAACGGATCCTGAGTCTCTAAACTACACTTATGTCTGCCCTGATTCAACTAAACACCACTTGTTCATTCACGATGCAGTTTGCTGTTTGCTCATTAGCAGACATGTAGTTGGGTTTCGGGGGAGACATAACGAAGCACACAGGCTCTGAGATCTGGAATCCTTTGTTGTAGCTAGTAAACATAGCTGCTTTATTGTTGGGTGCCTCACTAATGCTAATTCTAGCATTTGAATACTCCCTCTTTACCCAAAGCGTAAGTTCTACAATCTGTTTAACATAAAACAGAGCTCCAAAGCTAATATTACGCCACAGCATAAGAGTAATTATTATGATTATGATGAAAAAATGCATGCATTTGCAAAAAAACCCCCAAATTGGCCAAAAGTTCATCAGTCATTTGTACACAGTTGGGGCAAAGAATGATGCCACCGTGGCTGAATACTTGCTCCACTGGTCCAGAGAGACAGGGAGGTGGGTTTGGGAGAAATTAATTAATTGGGGGTTTTTTTCTTTCCAAAGTTTTCAAATAACATTATAATACTATCAGGGCTTGACATTTAGCATTTTTATGCACTTGAATGTTGATTAAATTAAACTTTCAACTGTCACCCCAAATCTTCCTGATTAAATGCTAAATAATTTGTATTAATTTTTTTTTTTTTTTACCATAAATGTATTATTTCACTTATTTATGATTAATAAGCTGCAAGAACCAGATACACATGTGGTGGACAGTGTCTTAGTTTTATTCTGCTTCAGCCTCATTCACTGAGATAAAGCTTCATATCAATTTTAGTTCTGAAAATGGTAAAAAATAAAAAAAGAAGTCCTCGCATTTGAGCACGGGTTTGGGTTTAACTGCCCCGGGAAAGTGGACAAGTGTAAACGTCGAACCCTGATCCTTCTCCTTCTACCCTATCAAGCCTTTTCAAGTCAGAGGGCTCAAGTCACAAGTCTTTTTACATTTTCAGTCAAGTCGGAAGTCACTGAATTTGTGACTTGAGTCTGACTCGAGTCCAAGTCATGTGACTCAAGTCCACACCTCTGGACAGTAGTAATACTATTCAAGACGAATCCTATCATGTTCATCTCATGGCATTTATATTCACAAAAAAATACAAAAAAAAAACCCCCACAAGAGTAAAGTTTGGAAAAAAAAGTTTCAATAGCTCACGGGCCACTGTGTGTATTTATCACATGCTTTCATTTATTTTAATCAATGATTTGGCAATCTTTGGTCGTACGACTCGTCTTTGATCCTGCCCTGATGTGCGACATATGACAACTGACTAAAAGCAACAATCAGTCATTTTGTCAGGACTACTTCACTCATAAGTCGCTCATCTCATGACGGGTCTTTACAGTTATGTTTTTCATTATGCCAAGGATTTAAACATCTGACAAGCTATCTTTTCAAGGCTTGTTGCAGTTAAAGAAAAGATCTGTGGGCAGTGGGACTGGGACCATACAATATTCAAAGAGATTTTTCACATGTCGTCATGGTTAGACCCCACACGCTTTGACCTGTTACCACAATACGTCAGTGTCACAGACATTTCAGACCAAAATGTAGACAATTACAAGGAGAGAGGAAGCTCTTGTTTTAATGGATGAAATGCACTATAAGCTTACATGGTTTTACAACACAACTAATGTTATAATGGTCAAACAAAAGTACAACCAAATGGCAAATCTTACTTCTGAAACATAAAATGGAGCAACCACAAGCTGCTTAGTCTTCCTTTCGAGAAACATCAAGTGCAAAATTCAGCTCTGACCTAACACTGCTTGTTTGCCTCCTCAGCTGAATGTACCATCAATGGGTACAGTCAAACATGGGGGCAACGCTGACGTATGCTCCAACAGTCAATGAAGCGTCTATGTATATATTGTCTCTGCCAGATATCAGCTGAACTTTTCCCAGGTTACAGACCCAGCATCCTGACGCCCACTCCATCAAACCAGGTATTAGTTTGGAGTTGAATTTGCTGTCCCTGTTTTGCAGTGAATGCTGATAAACTTCTTCCAATATTTATGTATAATAAATGTATTTGGTAAAAATTGAAAACACAGGATGAGAAATGTTCTTGTTTTTCTGTGCCATACTCCATCAAATTTACAACTGTAATTACCTTTCCATGTAAAGCGCTGCATTTATGATTAATCACAGCATTTCTTGGCAGCGTACCGAGTGACGCAAATCATAACACTTGGCATATAATGGACTTGTTTGTAACCTTACACCCACTTGAGTGGAGAGAGTTTATACAACTCCAGAGCTTTATACAGTAACTTTACACCTTGTCATTTCATAACATCACATATTACTGTTAATGTTAATGTTCTGTTAATAAAGTATGCCCCATCTGTTTATCTGAGCACGCATTTGCAGGATAGCGCGGGATGTGAACATTAAGTGGACGGTACAGCTGTGCAGCAGACGCTAACATCTCGAGTGCGTTCCTCAGGTCATCTCGACATCTCAACAGCTTGGCGCTCCGGTCGACGGAAATGCGGCGCAGCAGGTGGCAATGGGGAAATTTCACAAGTGATTTTGCTAAAGAAAACAAATCAAACACACTCCGAGTAATTGAGTCCAGACAGGTTAAAGCCGTCTGATGTGTGGCCCACCGGAAGCTGCCAGCGCCAGGCAAATCTTCAAAAACAGGCCTGTGTTTTCTGTCAAGTGTGTGACGGCATCATGGGAACGGACAGAGTGGAGATGGAACGGAGGAGAAGAGGGGATTTATGGAGGGTTTGAGTCATTGTCAGAAGACAGGATAGAGGAATTTCAACTTTTTTGTCATTTGTGAGTATACAGTTATCCTTAAAACAGCCTCTACCAAGTCTTTTACTAAATTCATTCTTCTATTCTTGATGTTTACTCCACACATGTCTTCTCCTTCCAGTCTGCCGCTTCAAGTGACTGGAATCAATTGCAACAATCACTTAAACGCAGTTCATTCATTCCAATCGCTGCTTTCAAAGACTCTTTCCAAGCAGTGGTCCAGGGTCATTGCACCTGCTTTTAGCCACTTTTAATATGTGTTACTATTTATATTATACATATTGTGCTACACTCTATGACTCTTTATGTATAGGTATTTGTTGGAGATGTTTTTTTGCCTCTTTCTCTTTTGTACTGCCTATTTCTTATGCTGCCTCCTGGCCAGGTTGTCATTGTAAATGAGAATTTGTTCTCAATGGGCTTACCTGGTTAAATAAAGGTTAAAAAAACAAATAAATAAAAGTGTTTCTTAGGATTAGTCACAGTTTTTTTTCTTAGTCGGGTCCAATTTCAGTGTTTTTGTGCTGTGTGAATGTCCAGTATAAACAACAACACATCAGGAGAAAAGACAAAGGACAAAAAAAACAAAAAAACATCAAAAACAACTCACCTAAGCTCGCAGAATAAGAAGTATAACTTAGTGCTGAGTCCACTAACCCTACACCAGTGGTGGGTATATAACATCAGACCCTCTATCCCTGCCCTACCATCATAACCTTACCTAATCCATTTGGGAGGACCTGCACCTTATTGGATGAGCGGCAAGTGAGAAATGGCCGACCTGGTGGAGCTTCAGCATAAACAAGCCGCAGACAACCAATAAAATACTCCAGGGCAGAGTACTATATGGCATATTATATCCAGCAGGGGTTATTGTCACTAATGATGGATGAACAGAGTGGATAAACTACACGATAGAATGATGCAAAGTGAGGTGTGGAAGAGAAGCAGTAATGGTGGGCAGCAGAGGGCTGGAGATGGCTGTAATAAGTCAGAGACGGAGCAGGGTTGAGAGCTGGGAGCGCTCGGAGGTCAGTAATGAGGATTCCCAGTGCACTCCCAAACAGCTGCATTACAACAGCCATTACAGTCTGGACCTGCCTGCTCTGCTCTCGACATATGGACCATTCAGCGCTGCACTATTATTCTTTACCCTTGTAAACTGCCCCCAGCGGACAAACACTATTAAACTGTTCTTTCTTTTGATTCAGGACTCTGTAAAGTACCAAAAAGAGCAGATTAATGGATCAACAATGAATGGAATAATGGTACAATTACTAAAGCATGAATCAGCCTCTGGCAATTATGTGAACTGATGGATCATTTTGCATAATTGTGGCAATTACTTTCATTCCTTTTAGACATCTGGATGAACAGATTTAGTCAAGTCACATTTGAACTTTAAATGACTGTACTATGTCCTCTTCTGATGGGTTTAAAGAGTGGATCTTATATTTGAAAAATGCTTGTGAAACATCATGGTAGATAGGTGAAGAAAAATGTCAAAAAGATCACATTTAAAGCTCCATCAAATCCAGTGGAAGTAGCCAATAGCTTGTCTGCACTTGACATCACTTCCTGGAGATGCTGTGGTGTGAAATTAAGATAGTAGGTAGGGAGTGATGGTCCTAAAGGAGCCACCTGTAAAATGTGGATGTGATGATGTTTTTGCATGTGTTACAACAAAACAATAAGAGTTTATATTAAGTTCCCAAGCTGGAAAGAGGAAAATGTAACAGGTTGACTGAAAACTGGTGGGAAAAAGCTCTCATTTGTTGAGGGGTGTCAGATAATGCCCTTGTGTGTGGTTAACACTTTCTCAATGGTGACTTATTGTTTGTGGATTTGAACACGTAACACTGTCTTTTTGAGGTGGGACATCACATGGAAGTTGAATGTGTTAAACTGGTTTACAGCCAGAAATTGCTCTGGTTTCATAACAGGGCTGAATTGTTGATTAATCTCACAGTATGTGCCAGCAATCAGGCCTTTATCAAGAAAAAAAAAACATATTTTTGATTTAATGTGTTTACTGGACCCATTTTTCAACACGGGCACAATTATACTTAATTAACATAATTTTCTTCTATGTACTAAATCTTTTTCGACATTTACTAATGGAGTTGTGTTCTTTCCAATGGTTTAATTGTTTTCATAGTAGATGGTGTCATACCTTGGCAAAATGATTTCTAAAAATAGGTTTCAAATCACCTTATTCATGTTTAATGCCCTAAGAATCGAAAATATGATATTTTCCTAGATAAACACCTTAAGTATTATCGCATGAGTTTATCAAATGAAAAATCTGAGGTTGTTAATTATGGAGATATGTAAGCTCAAAGTATTAAATGTTTTTATTGTGATGGCAGGCCATAACTTGGAAAATATACAACAGAGGACCACATGCCTTACAGGTTACAGACTTCAAACAGAGTAGAAGAATGCCCAAGAATATCATTTATAAGGCACAGATAGTTCAAAGGTTATGGCTTGTAGAACTTTCTCATTTTGCAGACGGCCTTAGTTTGAACTGACACTTTTTTAAACCTAAATATGTCATAAACTAAAGATACCTACTCCAAATTTTGCATTTGTGCATAGGTATATACAGACTTAGATTACACCAATCTGTTGATTTCATACAGAAGAACCTGACTGTCAGTTTAGCAGATAAATTCCAAATGAAGTCCACAGCTCTACAGTGTTTATTACAGAATTTTGCAGGTCAGTTTAGCTCATTTGAGAACAACCTGTACACCTCGCACCATGTGATCCTCTTCTGTGACTTTTGCCATTGTACACTGAGCTGTGTGTGAGGAGACCAACTGAGAGCCCAAAAACACACAGTCAAGGCAATCAAGGTCGACTTGTGTTTGCCAGAAAAGTAATTCATCAAAAACAATTCTCTGCGTTCAAACTTGTCACACCTTTGAGCGATTAGCAGCTACTGAACCTACCACACGACCAATCAGACGAATTCAGCCCAATGCCACAGTAATCCTTCCACGATTGAAAGCGGAAAGCCACCTTAATGTAGAAGGAGCGCTGTTATCTCTACAGAGAGGTTTTATGAACATCGTGGCTTGTTATTTTTAATTAAACATCCCGCAGAGAAGTTTTTACACATACCCTTATCGGAACGCGGCGTAGCATCGCACGCTAATTGAACGAGACAGCCGTACCACGAGCGGACGGAGAATGAGTCTGTCAGACCATTACACATGTGCAAAGACAAAAAAAAATCTTCCACAAGTGACAAGCAAGAGGGGAATAATAAGAACGAGAAAGTGATGGAAGAGAAATGAGGCTCAAATGTGACAGCGAAAGACGGATGACTGACGGGGGAATGAGAGAAGCCTGAGACACATCTGCAGACGGGAGATCTGGAAACTGGCAAATGAAATGCTAATATTTAAGACAGAAGAAGTGATGGGTCCCAGTAGGATCTGGGTAATAGTCCCCGAAAAAAAGAATAAAGTCTAGTAACAACAGTGAGACTTTTAAATGAACTGTCGGCACTCTGAGTTAGACTGAAAATGACCAGTGTCACATCTAAAAGACCAGTTTTGTAATCAGTTCAGTCTGGAACATAGGACAGGAGCAGGAAGGCCGCGATCTGGGCCTTGTACTACAAGCCTATCCTGGATATGTCTCTCCTCCTGCTGAGACAAACCTTTACGATCTCAGTCTGGATCGGTGGTATCATGAAACGAGTTCATAACTTCATAGTACAGGTCCCAGATCTGTGAGTGGCTAGGATCAGATCATACATAGATTGATCTGGACAGAAATGATAATAAATAGTAAACTAGTTACACATCCATAGTCTGTGAGTCTGCACAAACTCGTAAAGTTTGGAAAAAATGAGGGTGCAATTTAAACAATAAGTTGCACCATCAGCCAATCCTTGAATTCAATATATGAGTAGGTCCTGACTTCTATTTCAGCAGAAGATGGTCAGTTTGGTGGTCTGGGGCTGTCGAGTGAAAAACAAAAGCAGTGGTTTTGCAGAAGTAACTGTTGCTGCACACAGTCTGGATAGGCTCAAAAAAAAAAATTTAATTTACAAACAATTTAGAGTTCATCGCTCTGCAATGAGAAGGATTACTGGAGTGGAAAGTGCAAAGTTAAAGCATTAAACAAAGCTGCCGATCTTCACAGGAATGAACGTCTGAGCTAATTCACCCCAAGGTCAAACAGAGCAATGCTCAGAGAAATAGAAAACAACCCAAGAGCTATATCTCAGAGCCTGTAGTCCTCACGGAGCATATGAAGTCCATGAGGAAAACTAACCACAACTGTGATTTACAAAACTGCATCTGTACAAACCACACAACATGACTGGAGCAAAGTTTTGAGAGGCAGATGAGTCAAAAGTGGACATTCATTCATTCATTTTTTCATTTATTTGTGAACTGTAAACAACTCTATGTAATCACTTTTTTGTATTTTTAGCTGTATACTGTTTTACAGTATGTAATATCAATGTGAATGAAAGTTACTGAGAATCTAGTCAACAGAAGCTGAAAGACCTCACTGACATTCATTCTTGACAACAATAGAAGTTTGATTCACTATCACCATCACCATTTACTGATTTGCTAATATTAACCACACATAGTAGGTCTGGAAGAATTAGTTCTAGTTCAAATATACAATGTATTAACCAAGATACTTAAGGGCTTTGGAACAAGCCAGACTAACATTCATAATGTCAATCAAACGACAATGTAAGCCCAAAGAACATGGTACATCCTGGCATTCACACATGCCAGTTTTTACTATTTAAATTTGAAAATTAAGACATTTATGTGGAAAAATTAGAACTCTTTTACTGATAAAAAGAAAATACATACATACATACATACATATAGTAAGTTTAAATACTGTTAGAAAGGATCTGCAATATTATTAAACAGCATTGGGGATCCTTAAAAGATCAAATTATATAAAGCCTAATTTCTAATTCTCTGTATTTCCTATTCAACTGTCAACCCTGGATCAGGATCAGACCAGGGTTCAAAATAGTCTGTTTGGCGTATGCAACCTTTAACATCTGCAAATTTGGTTCAGGTACCAACAGGAATAAAAAAAGAGATGAAATGCAGTCATAATTCTGCACTTACTTGGGTCTTTATGCTTTGGATACATCTCTGCTTATTCTGCTGTTCCATTACTTCCTGTTCCTGTTTCTACAACAGCCCAGAGAGGACAAACTAAGCACTGTTCATGTCTCGTTCTCTCATGTTCATTTTCATGTTCATTTTTCAACACCTTCTTTCATGAAGGTTTAGCACATTTATGAATACTGACTTACTGATTCAGTATAGTTTTTTTCTGGTTTTGAACTAAAGTCCCATCAGACCTAGTTCCACTGGGTTTGTTCTTTGATAACAGCGTGTCCCTGCGGGGCTACCGTAGGTTCTCAGACGCTGTAGGGAGGAGGGATCTAATGTCCCAGCATAAACTACACACAAAACCTTTTAGTAATTTATTTGACAAAGTGGGATTCAATGGTTGTCATTTATAATTTTATAAGTCATTGTAACAATTCTATGAAATGCTTTATATGAAAAGCTGAAAGACAACGTTCTTCTGTTTAATTTACATTACGTCTCATCACATAGATGAATTAGGTATATAGGAGTTGCTCAACAGTTCAAGGAAACACAACTAATTCAAATTCACTTTTGCATCATTTCAGTTCAATTTGAATTGCTTCTATGAATGGTGCATTAAAAACCACTACAAAAAAACAAAACATATTCATGGGGAGACATACAATCCCATTTTTACTTAAGATAAGAGTAGACTTTATGTCCTTGGCCCTTTATGTTTCCAACATGAGCGCTTTGTAGCTCCTTCTGCCAATTATTTTTCTCAAAAGCCGCACCACACTGGAGACTTAAGTGTCTTTTTCACTCAGTTAGAAGTCCACTGTGATGTCCTACAGGCAGAGGACGTCCTGCCATACTTCAGACTATTGTAGTCTTTAGTGTGAATAATGTGAGCTGCTGTCATTAGAGAGCGAAGTTGGTCTGGTCTGAAACATTAATAAATAACGTCTGCAGACACTGAAGCTACTTTCATTTGTGGATTGATGTCTTACTAAAATGGCACTGCACCAGTGGCAAACTGTCGAGGGGCATCAAGGTAGTCGGGATTCCCTGAATATTTTCAAATTCAAAAGACAAAACATTGTATTGTAAGATAAAAACGTTCACGGAGCTGTTTCCGCCCCTGTCTTAATCCTCACCAGTTTTTATACTATATTATATTTGTATGTCTGGGGACACTCGTTCAATAAATGGTTTCAAAAAATCCATCTAGGCTTAGGTTTGAAGGTAGAAAAAGTTTCGTCTCTCATCCAAGTGACTGTCAATTCTTCGTTGAACTGATAAGAGAGCTGAGTTTATATCCCTTAGAGGTAGTGGTCTAACCTGAGTCTACTGTGATTGGTCAAGAGTTGATGAAAAATCAGAGTCTGGTTCCCTCTGTGCCTCAGTCCACCTCCTCTGTTCAAAGAGGGTTGCTCTAATTTCACAAAGATGGCTTTCTTTTCTCCTCTTTCAAATCACCTGGCCTCCCCGTCAACATTCAGACACCACTGTCCTCAAAGGGATGCCCTTTCTCTTTAAGATGGACCGCAGTCTCAGGTCTGTTTGGATTGGCCCTTGTGGGTCCCTACAGTGAAGGGATTGTTTTGTCTCTCTGATGTATAGATCAGTGCACTGGACCACACAGACCCTATTGCTGTGTTTGTGGTTGCAGACGTTGTCCTCAGGGTTGATCAGTTCCTGACGGAGAGCGGGTTTAAAGCCAACTGGAATGCTGTGTTAAAGTCCTTTTGAGCTTTTCAGATAAACCAGCTACATAAGGGATTGTTATGCTCTCCCCTTTTGTCTCTGTGTTAATTTCTGTTGGGTATCCTCTGGCTCTCAGAGCTTCAGGGACATGTTGTTCTTCTTTGTGCTTTCCTTCTGAGGTTGTGGGCATTTCCTGAGCTCTGCGTTGTAAGTCCTTGACACAGACTATCCAACTCATAATGAACCCAGACTCTTGACTTTCGACCAATCACAGTAGACCCTGGTTAAACCACTCCCTCAGCCTTCACCAGTTTAGCTTAGAATTATATTATCACAAAAGTCTCTTGAGAATCAATTATGCGAGTCTATTCTCAGCAGAGTCTAGCAAACTTTTTTTTTTTCATATGAGCTCACTGACTCCACTATAGAGACCACTGTGTACTGCAGCCCTGTGTGTGATTAAGGTGTCTTAAAGATGCTATGGTCTGTATTGAAGTGTCTTTAAAAAATCTGAATGCCGTCACCGGTGATTCAGAAGTATGAATTGTCTTGTTGAGCAACACTAATAGCATTTCAGCACAAAAGCAGCCCCAAAATACATCCATCATAAACAAATCACATTAATAAAAAGACATGAGCAGCTGGAGGTTTAATAATCCAAGAAGTCTTCCGAACGGAGGAGTGTTCAAGTCGGCTTCACTTTTCCTCATTTGTGTCTGCTTTTCATCTGATGAAAGTTACTGAAGGAGAACGTCTGATGTGTGTCTGTATGTAGATGTGTGTGTGCGTGAACGGTGGAGAAAGGTAGATTGGCTGTCAGAATGATTAATTCCCCATTTGGATGACCCAACACTCACCTCTGTTCCTCTCTCCTTCATCTCCTCTCCCTCCATCACTGTTTCACAGCCTTCACTTGTTCTTTCTGCTTCTCATTTAGTCCCTGCTTTGTAACAACTACCAGCTTTTACTTCCTTTTTCTCATTGAACTGGATTAATTTCTGTCACTTTGAGGCCTTATTGGACCAGCTCCAGCCAATTAACTACACTCCATCGGAGTTTTGACTTTTCAGGCATTTACATTGGTCCCAACAGTTCTACATTTGCTGATTTGCTTCTCAGCACTATTTTGAGCTTCATGCAATGTATTCTCAAATCCCTTTGAAGCAACACTACCAGGTTTTCTGACTTTGAAGCCATCCGAGGGCCACTAGAGGGATGTCTCGAATGCTGTTGGTCATCACTGTTGTAGTCGAGTCACCAGTTTTCAAGTCAAAGTCACTTTTAAGTGCTCATCAGTTATTATAACTCAAAGTCTGAGTCCCTTCAACATCGAGTCAACTTCAGTGAATGCACAAGTTCGAGGGTTAGAGTCGAATCTAAGTCCAAGTTGCCAAATTTTGTTATTTATTTTTCAGGATATTGTAGGTGCCAAATAAGGATCTTAGTTTTGTCCCTTTTAAATGATAAAACATTTAACTGTGTTTGCTTTTGCTCCCAATAACAAATAGACTATGTATGTCTGTATGTTATAGCATTTATTTATTCATTTACAGAAATGTATGTATGTTTCACCTAAATCTGTGGTGTCAGTGGTGTCTGTAGCCTGGTAAGAAGGGCGCTCCTGTTACTGGAGTCTTACAAAACGATTAAATCCACTGTTTGTTTTGCAGAGAGTGCTTTATGTTAGTGTTACTCTCCAGGTTTTGTCTCTGGATCACGCTGGAGCCCACATCGAGGGCCGAGCCGGGCTGTGTCGTTTTACCGCGGCTGCAGTGGCATGTCCTGTGCACGCACACAAGCAACAGACAGCGATGGTGGGCATTGCCGCTAAGCGCTACGAGGAAGTGTCCGAGTCCAAGTTTGAGTCTTCAATTCACAAGTCCAGAGTAAGTCTCAGTCATCAGTTCAGACGTCCGAGTCGAGTCACGAGTCATTGTGTCTGAGAATCAATGAGTCCAAGTCAGAGTCCAAGCCATCAAAAATCAAGACTGAGTTTAAGTGGAGGCATTGATGCTTATGCTTGAGTCGAATCAAGAAAATTAGTCCAATCGAGTGTAGACAGCTTCTTTAGAACTGGGTGTTTCATGGAGGACTTGATTTTACTGTTTCTTTGTTGTGTTAAAATTGGAAAAATTGTAATAAAAATGAAGTTCTAAGCATGTGGAAAATATTCACAGTTTTTTCTTAAAACGATTATAATAAAAAAGTTTGTAATTTGTCAACTACACACTGGTCAGTGTCAAAAATCAGGCTTAAGATGGAGTGGTCTGAACAGAAATACGTAGGATTACATAAGCAGAGACTGTTTCAACTGATGGATAACTCCACTTCTACATGATGCCAGATGTTACTGGAGTAAAGCTAACACTTCACTTTAAATAACCTCGGGTAAACGTAAAAGTGTTTTCTCATAGAAAAGTTACAGGCTGTTGCTTTATTGCGGACAATGAAAGAGTTAAACCTGCTTCCTACAGAAAATATTCATATTTCATGTTCATACAACACTCCACTCTTACAGCACATACGCTGTCCAACATGACACTAATTTGGCTCCGGTGTGAATCCTGCTCTGTATTTCTGTCAAGAATCTGCTTCGTGTTTCTGCTGTGATTAGAGTGTGAACAGTCATCAGCCCAGTCTCCAGAACGAGCCGAGCGCTGAAGTGTGAGATATCAGAGTCACGGGGTCAAACGCACCTGTCTGTGTTCACACTGATGCTTCTGAAGTGGGGTCACATGGGCCCTGTGTGAATATATCAGCTCTACTTGACCCAGCTGTCAGTGTGGAGCCGTGTAGAAGTCTACTCTTAGACAGCAGGACAGAAGACTTTATGAATCAACAACAATCCTCCGCTCAGTCATGGGCAACACAGGTTTTCTCTTTAAACCATTAAAGCATTCAGCACCAGTCTTTGAACAGTCGGAGTTCACAACAGTTTAAATGTTTGTCACTGTTTTGTAACATCCTTTAAAAGAGTGAGTACAATTGTTGAAAAGTAAGCACAATTCTCTTCAAATCTGTACAAAAATAACTTGGTCTTGGGGTGTGATTCTCACTTCAGCGAGAGAGGTTCAAATCCCGAACAAGCCCGTGGGTGAAACGTATTTAAAAAAGGGAACCAGTATGAGTTTGAGTTTCTTTTATTTTAGGTCTAGTTAAACTTTTGAAGAAAACACTAACAGTATGGACCTAACAGTATGTTTCACAGAACAAAACCTAAGTCAAATCATACTATGAATCCCATAGTGTGATCCGTGTTTTCACAAGTTTTAACCAGTGTTGCATCGTTAGAGCCTCATGAGGCAAAACATCTGTGCTGTTTACTGTTGGCTTGCACATCTGTGAGGCCAGTGTATCGTCTGTGCCCTTATGTAAAGAGCTCGGTTTTTTTAAATAAAATGATTTCGTTTTTCATATTGACTTTTCACATGAATGTGATTTATGTGATCACTTTAAACATAATTTGTGACCACAACAGTGAAAATGTGTCTTTACATTTTTGAGCTGAGGCTCAAATGATGAACCTCAGACTATAATTACACTGAACCACACAATCATATGTTCGCGTTGCAGTGTCATTTTTAGATGGAAAATGGTAAATGGCATGCATTAACTTTTTGCACTCTTCTCAGGTACCTGGAGTGCTCTACATCATGCTTGCATTCACCCATTCACTCACACATTCACACTGTGGTTGCAGTAAGCCTCTGTAGCCACAGCTGCCCTGGTGGAGACTGACAGAGAGGCCATCTGCCATACTCAGCAGTGCTAACGGCCTCTCTGACCTCCACCAAACACACCACCTCCATTCACACAATCATACACCAGAGCCAAATTAACCAGTGTCTATCACATAATTTTTGTTTTATCTTTTGCTCAAAAATGGGCTTTAAACAAATATCATGATATTGGCATTGTTCAGCCTCTGTTTTAGACACTGTGCAGTTTTAAATATTGACAATTTTTCATGATTTGCAAAGTTTGAAGTCCCATAATACTTATTGCTGCACACTTCCTGTTTATGAATCCAAGAGACCTCCCTTCAAGCCTGGCCGACCATGCTAATTCTTTTCCGACTCTGTACAGCTAGTAGTAGTCTGGTCTCTGCCTAGTCATGCTGTCCAAAAAGAATTACACATTTGGATTCATTCAACTTTAGAACAGTTTTACATTTCGCCTCAGTGCACTTATAATAAGCTTTGGCCCAGAAAAGAGAAAAGAGGCAAGTCTCTTTTGATAAAATTATGTTCTGTAGATGGTCAGAAGTCAAAACCTGATGTTTATGTTCTATTGTGAATAAAATACTTTTTTTTTCTTTTTTTTCTTTTTTTTAAACAAGATTTGCAAATTACTGCATTGTATTTTTATCGATATTTTACACCATGCCCCAACTTTTTCAGAATTGGATTTGTAAATTAATCCAAAGACAGCAGGTCTTAAAACATCTTCCCAAAGAAAAGCAAATTAAATCAATAAAACAATGGTCAAAATGAACAGCTCAACTTGTGACAAAAGCCAGTACAAAGATTTTTTTTTTTCTGTGATGATTTTAAAATGTCCAGACACCAGGCTGTTCTGATAAAAAAAAAAAAAAAAAGGTACCGTAGTCTGTGTGGAGCTACAAGGATTTTTAACCGTGTTATTGGTACATGTCCGAACAGCTGCGTGTGTGCAGAGCGTCATGAAGTGAAGGCCACAGATACAGTCATCTCTTTATGAAAATCCTTGTATTTTCAGTCATGACTTTTTGGCTTGTACATCAAATAGAAAACTAATCGTGACAATCCTCTATACATACACAACACAAAGCGCTATGCAACATCCGCAGCATTACAAGTCACCCCCATCTCTTCTCTCAACTCTGTTTTCCAGGAAACAAACCCGTCCAATCCTGCGTGCCCCGTCACCACTCACCGTGTACAAGCTCAGAATACGACTCAATGGAGTGCGTTTGTAATAGCCAATCAACAACCATCAGCCCGAGTGTGTTGGGCATGGTCCGAAAAGGCCATCCGTTTGGTTTAGTGTCGGCGCGCTGACAGAGTGACCTTCACATTCACAGCCAAGAGATGCCACTGTGAAGCGATAACAGTCCGAGTATGACAAATGGAAGTCTGCACAAAGACACCGCCGCACGCTGACATTTTACTAATAGAGCTCTCACATGTGTACAGAGTGTGTTCAGTGACAGTCCATTCATCATGTCCCACACGCGCTCGCACTAATTGACCTGCTGTGACAGTCTCCATTAACAAAATACAGTCATTCACGCTTCTTTAATACTTCTCGATCAGTTTAGCATTTATGTTTAAAAGTGTAAGTGTTATGGACCATTTATAAATTGTGTCCTTAATAGAGATTGAGTTGAAATTGAACTGTAACATTTTGAAGTACACAGATTCATATTCAAAAGGTAAAACAGTGGTTCTCAACATTCAGCCGTGACCCACCATTTAAACCAATTTCAGTCATTGAATAGACTGTACCAGATATTTTTCTGATAGTTAGGATAATGCTTTAATGGTTTAATAATATGTTGTAAAAGCAAAAAAAAAAAAAAAGGTTTTATATTGCCATCTACTGTTTATTATTTAGTTTAATAGATGGAAAATGGTCAATCAATGTTCGCAAAGTCACATACTTAAAAAACAATTGCTCCCATTTGTTATATGACGTTCCAGGAAGTTAAAAACTGCCGATTTATTTTCAGCACTGTGTGTGTCTTTTAACAGAGAAACAGCTCAAAAAAGAAAAGCATCAACAGAGAAAAGGGAAGCAACGTAAAACGCAGATAAATACTGTCAATTCAATCATTTAATGTTTAATGAGGAGGAGATAATTGCCGTTCTTATGCTGAAGTCACAGCTAAGCAATCACTAAACTCTAAACTTCAGTTTGGTGAAATGTATTAGTATTTTGTGAGAGAAAAATTGGTTTGGTTTTATTTTTTTAATAAAAGAAAAGCAGGAAAGGATAGGGACAAAAAAAGAAAATTAGGCAGTAGAGCTTTAAGCAAATCTATACTTCATTTATCCTTCATCATTTTGTTGAAACTTTGCATTCACATTAATGTTAAAAAGCTCAGTATCGTTACATAATTTTTCCATTTTTTTTTCTATTTCCTCTAGGTTTGTTCACAGATAACAGCATGTCCCTGCAGGGCTACCGTAGGTAAGGCATCTAAGGCATGGAATTGCATTCTCCACCAAAACTACTTTTAATTATTCTCTATCTGCTGCAATAGCACTGGAATGCTAGAAATAATGAGTAATATGTGCCTGAGTCAAAATGTCCAAGACTTTTCACAGGTCAAAGACGACTGAGCTCATGGGTGGTGTGAAAGTGCAAAAAAGGAATAATTGAAAAGGTCTGTTTTGAAAAGTGAGCAGGAATTATTTTCTATTTCGGTTCAACAGGGGCTGCAGCCTTTTGGAGTGACTCATAAGATCATAACCATTTCATCTCAGAACACCACTTACTGCTTTAACACTAAAATTAATAACAGGTTTTTTTCCTTGGTTGCAGGAATTTGAATTTCACTTCTGCCAGCGTATCTGAATAACTCAATTCATAGCTGCACTTTAGCTGCATTAATACTACTGTACAAAGGTTTTAGGCAGTTCTAATCACACTGAAGGATAGATCTTCTGTTTGATGTAGCTTCTCACTGTCTATTCGCACAGTCCTATACAGACTCATGATGTGGCCACACCATGATTTCAGGACTTTTTCTTTACACTAATGACATTAGCTGTTTATTTGCGGTTAATCAGACGTCTTTTCTGATGGAACTACACTCCAATTTTACCACATTTCTTCACATCTGCCTAAAACTTTCACAGAGTAGTTTATAAGGCTTAGCTCTAGAGCCACAAAGCAACACGAAACAAAAAACATACAGACCGTAAAGGTTTAAAAGCTTGTGTATTGTAGCTCATGATGCGTTCATGTGCTCCTTTAAAGATACTGTTGTCTTGCTCACGTGCTTTAACTTGTAACGCTGGAATAAAAGTGTAGCTATTCACACATAACTCAGTGATTACACAGTAGTTTGTTTGAGTTTGACGCATGCAGGTAAAGTACAATGTTATTTCTTTTTTTATGTTTAAATAGAAGAGTAAAATGCAGCATGACTTATGATTTTTTCTTTTTGTACCTTCTTGTGCATAAAAACGCAGACAGTTTTACAGTTAAATGTGCAAATCCAGCTGTGATTGTGCATGTAAACATAGAAAAATGTCATAGAAGTCAGTGAGATTAGTTAGGTTTTTTGAATTTATTAAATATAGCCCTGACTGAGCTCACTGATGGACAGAGTTTATGGCTGAGACAGCAAAATCCCCAAAATCCCAAACCAAAAATAGTGCATTATAGATGGGATGATATCTCAGTAAGTGGAGCTCTGCAGAGTGTTAATGATGTGAACAAAATGCAGTACCCATCACTCAGTATTTATCCACTGAAAACATTCTCTTGATCTTTCACTTTTCCCTTTTTCAGAAGTGATATTTTAGGGAGAAATCACTGAATTGACGCTCAAGGTAAATGTTTCATCCTCCGTAATAAATCTCCTTTCACATTTGCATTCGGTGTTCGGGGTGTTTATTTCGAGTCCAGGCAGCACTCACTGTGTGTTGGCTCGTGTTTGTCTTTATAAATAGATGGAAACAGGGAGAGTAACTGTTAAAATGTATGGGGGAATGCATCCTGTGAATTTCAAAGCAACAAAGAAATCTGTCTCTGTCAGCGGGAGCCAAAAGAGCCAATCTGTTGTCGAGCCTCTTTGGGAAAAGAGTCGAGGAATCTCACCAGAGCAAAGGCGAGAACCTGTCTGGATCTGTGCAGGGAATACTCAGGTGTCCAACTGTTTCTGACGCACACCTCGAAGAAATATGATGAGTTATTATATCTGCCTACACTTGCAAATGGGAAAAATGTTGGACTCTGTGATTATCTTTGATTGTGAAGTACAATTTTCAATACAACCAAATTAGTTTATCATGTACTGTGGAGAAATGCAGCACGTACAAAGGGAAAATACCGTTTACTATCATATGGAGACATATAGTAGAAAACGACATGCACAGATTAGTCAACCCACAATCATCCAGTAGAAGAGAGAGTAGATCTACAAGGACGGAGTAACTAGGACATTAAGAGGAGATATAGAAGGCTGCAGATCTGGAAAGCAAAGGGGGAACAGAAGGTGGAGGTACACACTGTTTTTGCCAAGGATTTTAATGGAAAATCTGAACTTGACAAATAAGACTGATGAACAAGCGGCTCTTTTGAAAAACAGCTAATCCTATTGTGAGTGCAGGGTTTTACTTTTTACGGGAGTGCTGGCTGAACAACAACATTCTGGACTCACACACTAATACAGAGGGGCCTGAAGTGGTCAAGGAGGAGGGCTCATATTGGAATTGGATTATTAAAAGGAACCCTGACTATTAGCACTTTTTGGGCTTAATATGTTCTTATTGTCCTATTACTAAAATTCATTGTTAGTTGCACTTGAAAACTCCCAATGTTTACTACCTTTTCTGACTATGGAAGTCGCCATTTTTTTCCTGTGCAATGCATTCTGGGACTTTGACGTCATTTGGCAGCAGCTGAGACGAACGTCAAGGTAAAGTTACATTGTTTCGGGCAACGTTTTCTCATAGATAGTCTTCAACGGTGGAAACAATGCCGCACTGCGTTGCTTTTGGTTGCAATTTTCAATCGAAGGGCAACAAGAACAGCAACATAAGTCTTCACTGCTTTCCAAGTGATCGAAAGAGGAGATTTGAATGGGGTAAAGCCTGCAGACCCAGAATGCATTGCAATGTCAACAACAATGGCGGCATACGATGGAAATTAATTTTTCAAAATTTATAAAAACTACACAGCCTAAAGTATTTTAGAGAACACGTTTTAGTAGCTGAAGCAAATGTTTATTACACAAGTCGGAGTTTCCTTTAAAGACAGGATGTGGAGCTGCTGGCAGTGGCACTGAGACCATACTATATTCCAAGAGAGTTTTCACCTGTCGTCATGGTTACACTTTATATTCAAACAAGAGCTGCACCAGATACTGCCGGTGACATTATGAGTGCCGTTGACATCATGAGGTTACAAACCCAGCATATTGATGGCATACTTAGATAGCATATAATACTGATACATAACATCAAATCAAATCAGTTAAAAGCTTACCAACATCAGGCAGATGTGATCCCCCAATTATTTCTGCCTTATTAATAATCACCTCTAGAATGCTGCAATTTCATTTCCTCTTTATTAGTTATGTTTTTCTTTTTTGTTCTGTTCCTCAGTGTTAGTCTCTCAGACATAGCCACTGCTGGAATAGAAACTTTCTTTGTATTTTTGACAGCCATTGATTCAATTCTCAAACTCAACCCCTTTCCTATGTATGCATGTGATTGGCCAAAGCTTCCAGAGCGTGCTGAACATTCTCATCTATTTAAATCCTTTTATAAAAGTGTAGATGATTGAGCATTTTTTTCTTCAAAGGCAAGAAAAAAAACAAAAACAAAACATATCCCCTTACTGTTCCCATTGGACAGTGTCCTCAGGAGAAACTCAACCAAACTGAGTCATACTGACCTGAACCTACTCTTAAGATTAAGGACTGTTTCCAGGGTTACTTTTAATGCTAAGAATCTGTAAATTCAGGGCGAGGAATATCACTTTATCCAGGGGAGCTGTTGGCAGTAGGACTGAGACCATATTATATTCCAAGTCAAATTCATTTTCACATGATTTCACATAGTTAAAAGCTGTAAATATGCACAATGTTTAATGGATGTTTACATTTCCACTGAAGCAGTTCATGGGTCATTAAACTGATGAATCATGGATGAGTTTTAGATGGGTCTGGCACGTCTGGTTAGAACTCTGATCTACTGAGTGAAACATCTGGATTTAGAGTCCCATCCACCTCTTGTTAATTGAGACAAAGTGGTGTCAGTATTGTTGCTATGAAGCTTTAAACTGTCAGTTCCAGGTGAGCTCTCTAGGCAGCGTAGGTACCACAACACACTTCCCGAACAGAAACCAGATATTTAATTTGCATAAAAGTCCGACGATTGCTGGGGAATCTAAAATCGGGAGCAGAGCGGGATAAAAGTGGGTCGTCCAAACACATACATTCTCCCGGTCTCTGATCCACACACACACACAGCTCTACACAACCCTCCTGCTCACACACAAACACACACAGGGACACAGAGTGGGCCGGGACAGATGGCCTCGCGCTCAGCAGATGCACCACAGCATTAATCATGAAACAAGACTCAAAGTGAGGATTTAACTCTTGCCATATTCCCTCCACCGAGGCCTGATGAACTCCTCTGTCCAAGATCAGTGTCAATCCTCCTTCCAGGACGGGACAGATGTGACACGGATCAGCACCAGGAAGGATTCTCCAAGGATTCTATACAGTACAATATTATCTTCAACAATGAGTCCACCGAGAAACAAATGTAGGGCTTTCAGAAATGTGGATTTTGGGAAATAGAAATGCTCCACAGGTTCAAATGTGTGTCATATTTATCACACATTTCCATTTTTCTCCATTGCTCGCATTACACACAAATGAAGAGGAAAGTGCAAAATACACAAATAAAAAAAGTGGAGGACAAAACAAAAAGACAGGTGTAAAAGGTAAACAATCTTGAGGAGACACATGGGACTAACTAAAAAATGCTCCACCATTAAATACCAGGAAGCTCATCTGGACACAAGATCTGAATCAGTTCATTTGAAGAAATCTAACAGAACAGAATTTTACCTTGGGGATTAAAAAATTTGAATTAAATTAATCACGACAGTAGGCCCTGAATGGACGTAACAATCTGACATAATGTCGTGCAGTGAACATGATTTGTTTAAGGGATAATGTAAAACATAATACTCTCACAGACCAGATCGGACTCCTCTCATTTCAGGGACTTGAGCTGATGAATATTTGAGTTGTATACTTGGTGCTAATGGAGATAAATTCCATTGTCGCTGATGTTTGTGCCAGGTGCAGCTCCGGTCTCATTTTTGCATGTGGTAATGGCAGAGTCTTTGAAACGAGCTCTGGACAGAAGCCTGATCGGTTGGCGCTGGTGAGCACTTCATTAGGTCTTTGAGCTGATGACACAGACAATTTCCCATTAGCCACAACGGAAAAGACAGGTTTAAATGCCCAAATGCTAAAAGCACATCTGATATGTCTTAATATTCGTGGGCCAGATAGTGTTTATTACAGCAGCAGATGCCACATGTTACATTTGGAAGGTCTCTGTGTCTCTGTAAACATCGATAGCCTTCTACTGATGCACTTCCAGGGCCAGTTCAAACCCGGAGCCAAATCTCAAATCAATTGTTTGTCTTTTCACAGCCACAGAATGTGCTTCCAGGCAGAAATGGATCCAGCGCTGAAGCAAAACTTTCAGTTCAAAAAGACTGACCTTCATAAGATGTTTTTCCACAGCTACTGCGTCTCTAAAGTCACCAGGGTCATGATACACGTAGTTTTAAAGTTTGTTATTTCCAAACTGCATCCATATGCCCGCTAGGCTATTTTTTTTTACAGCACTGTTGACTAAGTAATCATGCACTAAATATGACTATATTTATTGTACACTTACAAACTGAAAGCAGTAAACTGAGTTCTGTGATTAACAAGCTGTCCCTGAACTAGCTGAATCTAGCTGAACCAGTTCTAGGTTGATCAAAAGCAGGTCTGAAAATAAGAAATCAATACAGTATAAATGTTGTGGCACTAAACTTCTAAAGGGTAGAGTAGTGCAATATAATGTTTTAATACTTAAGTAATTTTGTATGTTTCCAAAGTATACAGATTGAAAGATACGCTGCATTTGCATTAGCAGTGACTATTTCTACTTCTATTACCACAATATAGGAATGAAAGATTTCCTGATTCACTCGGTGCATCGACGTAAAAAGTTTGGCGATGCATCGGTTCAAAAAGTGTGCATCGGATATAAATTGATATTTGTATTGTGCTGCATAGTTTCTAACATATCAGATTATGAAGTATTAGTAGATGCGCTATATATCATTATTTAGGAAGGAACCAATATTTTTAGATTGTTTTCTCCTTTCTAAACTGTTTTTCAAGCACGTTATCTCTTCACCAACCACTGCTGTATTTGTCTCCTGACAAGTAATGGAACATTTCACCATTGTTTATTCTTGAGCAGCATTCTTAAATTGTTTCACTGTTAAACGTTTGAGTCGTTAAAAGTGTAAGTGAGACAGAACAGGAAAAGAATGTCTGGTTTTATTTAATCTTTTGTTGTTTTATTTGTTTGTTTTGCACAGCCAAGGCCTGTTTGTGAAAGAGCCATGCATTATAAGTCAGAAGGCACAAAAGTTTGGCATCGCATCGGCAGCTGCTTCATATGTATCTTTAATGTATGGTTGGCTGTGCATCAAGATGTGTATCGCATTGGCTTCAGGTATGGAGATGCACATCCCCACCACAAAACTGTAAACTGTAAAACTAGCGTCCTTTCTGAAGAAGATGACATCCTAGGAGCAACACGTATGAGTAAGAAACGTCTCTAGAGAAGCCAAGTAGTAGTAGTAGGTTCATTTCATTCAGAAGATTAGTTCAGAAAAAAAAAAACTATGAAAATGCATTACCCCTTATATTTTAGTTAGTTAAGGCTAAATCTATTGTAGATGTAGTACACTAAATTCGTATGATATTTAGTCGACCAAAACTAGACTAAATCTAATAAGGATTAGACGAGTAAATTATGACTAAAGACTAAAACTAAATAAAAATTTGCTGTCAAAATTAACACTGGGTAAATCTTACCTGATTTTGAAATTGGCTGGCATATCTGAGACACATAGGAAATAAAACAACTACATTGCAACATTACCAAGATGATCAGTTTTCATAAAACAGCAGCAGTGTATGAGCGCTGGTGTTAACAGTGCTGTCTTCCTGATCCTTGTCTACATGTACTTGGTGCTGAGTATACAATAAGGGAGGATTTTAGTGTGAAACTACTAGGAACATTTTATAAAGAAGCACATACTCCCTGTCACTTCCTTGTAATGATTTTTATTTTCAAACGTTTTCATGTTTCTCCTTTAAATCCCTTCCATTCTAAGCTGACAGGGTTTGTCTAAGTGACCAACGTCCAGCCTGATCACAGAAGACCTTTCTCTTTCTGAGAAATCTTGAGCATGAGCGAAAGACATTTACCACAACACTAGCAGCTAAAATTGTGGAGACTCTTTGCCGCTTTGACGGTTATAACAGGTTGTTTTCTTCGACATCCATCAGAAACAGCATCCTCCATCTTCCGGTAACCCACTGCGGTAATGACACAAATCCAAACTGCTAAAAGCTCACTCAGAGGCAAAGCCACTGGGAACACTGAACACATGGTTTCACTGCACTATTGGGAGAAAATCTGAGCTGCCTTTCCATAATACCTCTGTCCTGCTCTCTGCTGATTGAAATACTGAGTCAAAAAAAAGTCCAGCGTGTGTGTGTGAACCCCTCCCACAGGAGAGGTCCGGTAAGCCTGAGGTAAGCCAGAGAGATTGTGGATTTGATGCATGGTTGGATTAGAGTCTCCTAGGGGCCTGAGAGTGAGAACACACCACGACCCGAGTCTGTCTGAAACCGTGCTGGACAGGACGCCCCGGGGGAACAAATGTGCTAAGAGCTTTTGGAACGCCAAGTTGTAAATATGTCTCTGCCTTTTTAGACCATCACACCTCAATATCCACTGTTTGACTCACATACACTCCACATAAGAAAGGTCACAGCACTGAATCCCAAAATCCCTGATTCTTAACCCCTTTTAAGCTCTTTTGTGTGATGTTGGTGGGAATTTCTCTCACCAAAACCCCATTTCCATCAGCTTTTCGTGCCATTTTGGGCTGCAACAACTACTTGATCACTCACTGAGTCTGCATTTGAAATGATGGAGGATTCTCGGTAAATAATAATGAGGCTATTTCTTTGGAGCACTATGTAAAGGTAAAGAAAGAGCAAGTTCCAAAGTGGTAACACCTAGCTGGAGCTACAGTATGAGTGACAGGATGGTAAACTGTTGTGAACTCTCGTTTTTTTTCTTTTTAATGTTTCCAGTGAGTTGTATAAACATATAGCTACAGCAGTTTTATGCAAGCTGTGCTTCCACTGCACTTTTCACCCATAATCTAAGAACAGAGGCTCCTCCACAAGCTTCCACAAGAACTAAGTAGATGTCATTGTGTTTGTCCAAGCAATGAGTTCACTGTTGCTGCATGATTCAAATTACTACAGAAAAACTGTAACAGAAGGCATACAGAAGCTATATTTAGTTATCATCCTGGGATTTCAGCTCCACTTGACAACAAAACAACAAAATTCAGAATAAGAAAGTAGTGCATTTGCATTATTAGCAATAAGTTATGAAAATACCCTATATTGTTATTTCATACACCATCTGTTTTAGCAGTTATCAGCAGTAAACAGTGTAAACAGTAGCTACTCCTAATGTTTTTAGTTTATTCTATATGTTCTACAGTACCTACACTGTTATTTACCAAGGGCTGCACTGAGAACTCCCAAACTGTTACACAGTCTATTATAATTTAGGTTCCATCACTTGATTTCACAGTTTTCAAAAGCTATTGGACCATCGGATGCTAGTATTCTAGACTGTGTTAATGTAAAGAAGAAGATGAGATGGTGGAGCTTCAAGAGTACATAGAGTAAAGTGTGTCACTGTTGGATCCGTCTATAAACTGTGAATACAATGTGTGTTTGGAATTTACGAATGAACAAAGAGTGTCATCAGCACTTAGCCGTCTGTAAAAAACAAAGTGGTAGTGTTTGAACTCACTGTTAATCACATGACTCTACTGATAAAAGTTCCAACGCAGGCACAAAATGGGGATGTTTCACTGATTTTTCTACAGAAAGATGTGTTGCAGCCAGAAATGGTCTAAATCTGATCAGTGGGTCAGTCTTGTTCCCAGGGCATGCTAATGTTTGGTCAGTGTCCTCCCCGGATGCAGCAGGCTCTATTTTGAGGCCAGTCACTCATTTCCACAAGGACCCAAATCTCTGAAAACACCACTGATGCTATATATTTTTGAAAACGCTATGGGTCACTCCTCCCCTAATGCTGCAATAATGGTCTTCTTTTTCATAAACGAATGTTATGATGATATAATGTTAGTATTCGAGGTTGTATGTTTGACACCCTTAGTACTTCATCCATTTGAGTTTGGCCCTCTGCTCGAATTTTTTAAAAAGTCTGATCCGCCAATAATACTTTTCTTATTTATGCTCACAAATCCACCATTGTTGATGAGCCCGTGCAGTCAGTATCTACAGAGACGTGTGTGAAATGAGCCGTGGCCCAGTGTCAGTATAATCCTGCTCTTTCATTAGCCGGCGCGACCTACATTCCCTGTGCGTTGGATTAGCATCTCAAGCGCTGCGCTGTGATAGGTGGTCTACACAGCTCTCACAGGCAACAACAGTAAGGAGCTCCCAGTGCTGCGATAACGTCTTATAGAGAATAAAAGGCAAGACCCACTAAAAGAGACGGGTCACGGGGTTAATGTTCTCTAGAGGTCTGTTTATCTGACATTTAGCTTGGCCTTATGTAAGAATCAGAGGACAAAGGTCAAGCAGAGAAGTGCACAGCCTGCATTAAGACTTGCGTACGGGCTCTTAGAGGAAAAACTCCTACGCTGCTATTTTTCAGTGAGAAACCTAAGATGCGACACTTTTATTTTACCGGACAATACCATTTTCTCATTCACAACAATCAAATGTCAACTTTATAGCAGGAACTGAACTTGGGTCTCCCACATGAAAGCCCTTACAGAGGTCCCATCCACCACCCAGACCTAACTTCTTTATAACAGTGTATCTCATCATCACTGAAGTCCAAAGCATATTTAAATTTTATTTTTTAATTTTGCATTGTTACAAAAAGAAAAAAAAGATTTACTTTTGGTTCTATCAAGTGCACTTTCTGAAATAATTCTAATCAACCCCCCACACACACCTCTATCCACTAACATCACTTCCTCCGCCAAAAATCTAGGGGTAATCTTTGACTCTCACTTAACATTCCAAGATCATGTAAAAAAAAAACACTCAATCATGCTTTTTCCAAGAAAATTGTCACTCCCCAAGATCTCAATAAAGTCATCAACGCTCTCATCTTCTCTAGGCTTGATTATTGTAACTCCCTCCTCTCCGGTCTGGACAATAAATCTCTCTCGCGCCTCCAACTTGTTCAGAACAGCAGCTCGGCTTCTCACTGGTTTTAACAGACGACAACACATCACCCCGGTTTTAGCCTCGCTACACTGGCTCCCTGTGCATTTTAGAATTGATTTTAAGATTTTACTGATCACTTTTAAAGCTCGTTTAGGTCTGGCCCCGTGCTACATCGTGGAGCTCTTGACTTCCTACGAGCCTCCCCGCAGCCTTAGATCCTCGGCACCTTCAGTATCATCTTTTAAGTCACTTCTTAAAACCCATTTTTTTCGTCTTGCCTTTTTATAATAATTTGTTTTTATCTCTATTTATTCTGTTATTCATGTATTGTTTTTTGTAATCCTTTTGTTGTTAAGCACTTTGTAAACCTTGTTTTTAAAAGTGCTATATAAATAAAGATTATTATTATTATTATTACTTTCAACTGGGTGGGGCTACCAGTGCACTCAAGTGTGACTTGTTTTTGATTAACAGTCATATTACAAGACAAAATGTTGGGAATTGTTGGACATTTTATGGATAACTAGATACAGCTTTTAAAAACATTGCATTTATTGTCAACATTAAATAAATAGCATTAAACGCAGCTATAACTTGTAGCATTAGTGACTACCTAAAATCTAGAAACTCTCTTGTCATTTCATCATGACATGCTTTTAAGGAGGTAAATGAATAGTCTCTTCAGTGGTTCATTTTTTAGTTTAACAGTTTCGAGAAATACAATAATCAGACTGGAGTAGGGCCTGCAGAAACATGCTATTATCAATATAAAATAGCTAAAACTAGCTTGCTCCGTCTATAATATCCAGGGATTACATCTGCACACATGCAAATCATTTATTTTCTTTTGCTCTACATTATTGTATATATTAACATTTACTTCTTTATTTTATTGTTTGTGTTCCAGAGTGTTTTTTTGCAACGGAGCCACTGTGACAGAGCAATTTCCCTTTAGGATTAATAAAGTTAAGTCTACTTACTACACCACAAATGAACCAGACCTTGGCTTTACTGGAGCTATCACACCTGAGAATTTCGACCAAATGTAAAAGTTCAAAGGTGTGAAAGCTCGTTAAAGCTCATGATATTAAAAAAACAAATGACTGAATGACTATGTAACCCCTCAGATGGAGCTTTTGCCTTATAACACACCATAACAGCATATGATCCCACTGCTCTGTTACTGTAATGCCTCCTGTGCTGGTCTGATTCATATCCGGACAAGAGTAGTCTTCACGGTGTGTTACAACAGGAACTGAGCTAAAATGAGTTAAGTAAAGCTGCAGGTGAGAGGACATCGTTGTTGGGTCCATGTATCCACTCCATTTGGAATATATATAAGTGACTCAGAAAGAGGAAATGAGAAGGAGAGGTGTGCTACTGAACCACAAACATGAGTGCTTTAGCTGAGGCGTGGGATCTGGTTGTGTAATATCTATAGGAGGAAATATGAGCAGTGTGAGGGAAAAACAACAACACTTTACTATATAGTTTTCTTATAGCTTCCTACTTCAATAATCCAAGGAACACATCTCCACTATTTTTCCACTTCCACTTAACATGGACACCCTAAATCTATGTCTTGCCATCTTACCATTTTTTTTAAAATCATTGTTTAACCCACACATGTCAAACTCAAGGCCCAGGGGCCAAATGCAGCCCTTTGCAATGTTTTATTTGGCCCTCCAATGCATTTAGTTGGTGATATTTTGGAAATCTTAAGCCAGTTTTTCAACAAAGATATATAAAATCTGTTCAAATCCAACTAAAACCTGTTCAAATCCATCTAAAATCTGTTCAAATCCAACTAAAACCTGTTCAAATCCATCTAAAATCTGTTCAAATCCAGCTAAAACCTGTTTAAACCCATCTAAAATCTGTTCAAATCCAACTAAAACCTGTTCAAATCCATCTAAAATCTGTTCAAATCCAACTAAAACCTGTTTAAACCCATCTAAAATCTGTTCAAATCCAACTAAAACCTGTTTAAACCCATCTAAAATCTGTTCAAACCCATCTAAAATCTGTTCAAATCCAACTAAAACCTGTTCAAATCCATCTAAAATCTGTTCAAATCCAACTAAAACCTGTTTAAACCCATCTAAAATCTGTTCAAATCCAACTAAAACCTGTTTAAACCCATCAAAAATCTGTTCAAACCCATCTAAATCCTTTTCAAATCCATCTAAAATCTGTTCAAATCCAACTAAAACCTGTTCAAATCCATCAAAAATCTGTTCAAATCCAACTAAAACCTGTTCAAATCCATCTAAAATCTGTTCAAACCCATCTAAAACCTTTCCAAATCCATCTAAAATCTGTTCAAATCCAACTAAAACCTGTTCAAATCCATCTAAAATCTGTTCAAATCCAACTAAAACCTGTTTAAACCCATCTAAAATCTGTTCAAACCCATCGAAAACCTTTTCAAATCCATCTAAAATCTGTTCAAATCCAACTAAAACCTTTTCAAATCCATCTAAAATCTGTTCAAATCCAACTAAAACCTGTTTAAACCCATCTAAAATCTGTTCAAACCCATCGAAAACCTTTTCAAATCCATCTAAAATCTGTTCAAATCCAACTAAAACTTTTTCATATCCATCTAAAATCTGTTCAAATCCAACTAAAACTTTTTCAAATCCATCTAAAATCTGGTCAAATCCATCTAAAATCTGTTCAAATCCATCTAAAACCTGTTTAAATCCATCTAAAAATAGAACTAAAAAGATAACTTTAGTAAAACTCAAATGAAGATGAAATCTTACATTCAAAATGTAATAAGTGTCACCATCTTTGGCCCCTGAATGGATTCTTATTAACTATTGTGGCCCCTCACCACTTTGAGTTTGACACCACTGGTTTAACCACTTAATGTCAATTACATTTCACATTTATAAATGCATCTATTTATTGGAAGCAATTTGTACAAAAACAATGAGTTGCTAAGATTACAGTTTGGTACCATGTCCTGGCTATAGCAGTTTTAGATTTACAGAATGTCTTGTTGTTGGTGTGACAGGACTCCAAGGAGCTACAAACTAGGGCTACACAATAAAGGGCATGAAAAAAGGCAATAAAGTTAGCATGACTGCAGTATTATTGTGAACAAAATCCTCATCTAAAAGACAGACTGAACTCCACTTTGTAACAAAAGGAAAGCTTCTAGAAAAAAGAAAAAAAAAGCGAAAAAGCACCCACTAGAATTTCTCACAAATTTAACCTAATTTTTTTTGCATTAGGTTTGACAGTTTATTAACTTATAGCTTATAGTAACAGGAATCATCTGTGAAAGAAATAAGACCTTAAGATGTGATCTAGGCTTTATAATTAAGGATTTTAATAAGATGAGAATGATCAGCCCACAGTGGGATTTTGACCAATCACAGCTCACTTCCGTTAAAAAGTAGTGCTCCCATTGGTTGACAATGATGTCAACAACAAAGCACCAAGAAAATAAATCAAGGAAATGGGTTAATCCATTACAAAATACTTATATAAACTTATATTACAGTGAAACAGCTCAAAAAAGATAAAGATAGAGAAACAGGCAGCAAATCAAACATGGATAAAAGTTGGCTGTGTTTCAATGCAATGTTTAAGGAGGAAGGTATAATTACAGGATCACTACAGTCTGCGATGGCAAACTCCAAAGCTAAAAGTTTCAGGTGACCTCTAAATTTTGATTTAATGTAACATATTATTATTCTGTGGTGGAAAATTCGTCTGGAGTGATGAGTCTGAATCAGGGACGGCAAAAAGTAAATCGGGTACTGGAGCTTTAATTTGTGTAGACTGAACAAGGCTTAATGTAACATATAATATAAATTATTGACAATAAAAAGAAGAACTCTCAAAATCACATTTTCAAAGAGTTTCGAAAACTGTATTGCACTCTTCAATAAACCATCAAGCAATAAAGCAGCTCCTCCTGTGATTCAAGCTCCAGTTAAAACACTGTGCGAATCAAAATCTGCCTTTTAGCCACATCTCTGCTAAAACCTCTGAGCTGTGGAGTCATGATATAAAAGTGGTGATGATTCAGATTGTTGTGGAGTTATAAACACAGCGCCGATCATCTGAGGCTAAAGCCAGCGCAAAGCCGCTGTGAGTGAACAAACTGTGGATTTTGGAGGGCCCTGGAGGCAGCACTCAAACGTCATAACAAAAGCATTATTATTGTTTGTTGAGATCAAAGCCCAGGCGGGATCATATTCTGATAAACACATGATGTGCCCAAATCAGTTACTGACTCAAAAACACATTTCTCTTCTGAATCAAAGGGAGATATGTTCTTATGGTAAATCTGTTGTTTTGGTGCTTTTACTTTGAAGTTGGGCTCATTATCAAGGCCTTTGTCAGAAATGATGCACCTAATGGAATTCTGATGGAAATCTTATGCATGAAAATAGATTTAATTTGCATCAATGAAATGGTAATAAAGGTGATGTCTTCAACAATAATGTGACTGATTTCAAACATTCACTCAGTGATGATTGGATTTTAATCAGTCATCATTAATGTTTCAACAGGTGCTTTACTTTTTTAGAAGAATCCGCAGTGCGCCCACACTTTGACGCAGAGAGATGCTAACTCGTTTAGAGACAATTAATACAGGTCTTTTGCAAGGAAACTAAAAAAAAGGGACACTGTATAGGACTTAGAGATCTCTAGTAACAAGTACAGGTATCCTAACATGACTCCAGATAGAACTGCTCCACAGAACATAGTCTATTTTGCAGTACCATCTGGGAAGGCTCCAGTTGAAAGCGTTTGCAAAAGGGTGGCACCCTCTGTCAAAAACTTGGTGTTGATTGGATGAAGCACCGACTAGTATCCGCTTAGCATGAGGTTTCTTTAGCCAATCACAGCAACGATATGACATGCCCCTCTTTGCGCTTCTTTCAAAGAAGAAATACTCTCTACTTCTGATAAAACTGTTTTGATAGCGGCGTAGCCATGTTGAAAACAAGGAGGAGAAGAGAGCACTAGTTGCTTACTTCAAATTAAAAACCCACCTCTACCTGTTAGTGCTGCAACATCATTGGTCAAAAGAGTCCGGTGAGTCCACGGTTCGCCGACTCAGGCGGTTTGGTTGACGCGATACAAGATGGATCTACGCGAGTTTGGAAACTCCCAAATCTCACAAGAATCCAGCTGCAGCGCAAGGTTACAGGCATCCATGCAACAAGCAAACAGAATCTTGCTAAATCACTTTCTACCGCTAGATGGAGTGGTGAGGTTTCTTTTCACACAGGTCCTGTTAGAGCAGGGGTCAGCAACTTTGACTGGCTGCGGGACAATTTTGTTCAAAGTCAAGATCACAGGCCACTGCAACCACAAATAGGCTTGTCTCAACAAACTTTAGATTTATTTATCACATGCTTTGATTTGTTTTAATCAATGATTTGACCTTTCTTTGTGACAACAGGAACATTTTGGAAAATCATTAGCTTGAGTCCAGATTTAACCCCACCATAGTGATGGGAAGTTCAGATTATTTTATTTTTCTTTTAATCTTGTTCAGCAAAATTAACAAATCAAAATGAACACGTACTTACACATATTGATCACGTTCTGAATAAGAAAAGGACTGTAATGCAGGTCATATTATAAGTAATAGCTGACCTGTGTCTTGAGGCTATGCAGCTGTTACTTCATCACTTTACCTCCAGACTTTTTGGGTTGAATTCGTTCATTCTTTTGTTGTTACATCCTAAGTTAAGCTGTCATCTTCTGTATACCCCAGAATGATTAATCTCCACCACCTTTGGTTTAAGTGGCAAGGCAATGCAGTCTGAGCCAGAAACAGAAAAGATTAATTCACCAACTGATCTTTTCTGTTTCCGACTCGAACTCGAAAGGTGAACTAATCCTTCCTGCTTACTGATCTTATGCCATGTTATGCATGCGCGTTTAACACTAAATAAACGTATCACTCCCCGAGACGACTCAGTGTTCTCGAGTCATGGGAAAGATCTGTTAAAAATGAGCAAATTGTTTGTGAACAACACATCACTACCACCCATGCTCCACATCTGACTACTGCTGATGCATTCTGTTCTTTCTATTCTTCAAGTAAATGCCTTGTAATTGCCTTGTCGGGGTTGGGAGAAACAAAAACAGCTTTCCCCGTATTTACACTGTTTGCCATTCACCACTGGATGTATACATTTTGTGTTTATGCTGTTAATGGGCGGGCTGTGATTCTGACTGACGGAGAGTCTAGTGAGGAATGCCAAACAATCATTAGCATTAGGCAGTTCTTCTGTGTACAGTTTAACAACGAACTGACAAGAACGGTCATTGTCTCAACGTAAGCAATTACTGACAAAAAAGGCTCTGGTTCACTGGCCCTTTATATGAATGTATTAGTATAAATTCATATATTAGGTGAAGTATTTAAAATGAGGTATAAATGATGAAATTGCTTGGTTTTGGGCACGTGTAAGCATTCATTTGATATCCCATTTGATATCTAGATGTGCAAAACAAGTATCATGTAACTTTGTTGTTGTTTTTGTTGTTTTTAAATTTTCCGTATTACTTTGCAATTGGGTGTTCCTGGGGTATCATTACGTCATCCAAATTTGGCTAATAACGAAAAGCCACGGTTAAATCCCTAAAATGAACGAAGGATACCGTGGACACAATAAGGACTTTAGTGTTGATCCAGGCTGCATTATGGCGGATTTCTCTGGTAAAGATGAACTGTAAAGGCAGCGTAAAGAGCTAAACTTTGTAATGCCTCCTGAGCCCAGTCAAAGGCAGCCGGGAGTTTTACAAACCTGCCGAAACGGATCCAAATCTCTTCCAAAGACAAGTTTCTCTCCGTGTCTTGATTGTGTTCCCAGCGCGAGGATTTATTCATCAGCGTGGCTGTCAGAGGAGAACAGAGCAGCTCGTGGCATTGTCTTTAATGAGCTCAAGTGTGTTCAATAATCCACTTGTCTGCTTGTTTGGAAGATAATGATACTTCAGGAATATATTTCCATGTTTAGCAGTTCAAAGATGATATTAGTGACACTCTAAGCTTGAGTAGAAACACTTCAGGCACAGTCCGAGTCGGGTTAGTACAGCACAGTTTGGTACTGGTCAGCAAAGAAGAGGAAAACAAGTTATGTTTCGACATGAAAAATATAGAAAGTATTGAAGTGAACTTTGAAAACTTGCCAATAATTGAGGCAAAGATTGTTTTCTGTTTGTTTCCAACTTTTTGAACTTTAAACTAGCTGCACTAGTGTCCCACATTTTAGGGCCTCGCTACTTAATATAAATATATCTACTCATGTTTAATGCAGTGCAGAAAGAGAATGCAATGTTTTGCTCATTCATTTTTGTTCATTGCGTTGGCTCAGTTCTTGAATGGGAAAAGAGTTTGTCAAACCATTCAGCACTAATCAATGAACAGTCAGTGTAGCTTTGAAAAGACATTGTTTGAGACAAATGGTGTTTTGTGGAGAAAGGTGAGCACAAGGATAATTTTCTACAAATCTGTACAAAAATGACTAGAGTTTTTTCAGTGAAATCAAGTTTTTACAATCTGTAGGCATTGTTTCATTAGGTGAACATCACTCTGCAAAAGGTTTCACTTTTCAAAACTTGTCAAATACATAGACTTCTCTATATACTTTCTCTCCCTGGAGATGAAAGTGTAGAAGCATCAGGAATGAGATCAAACGCCTTTGATTGAATACATTTTGCAGTGAAAACATCAAAAATGAATGAAGTAAAATACCAGATGTGCTGGTTACTGATTGAAAATTTTTTTTTAGACATCTGTGTAAATGTAATCTCAGTATTTTGTACGTGGCCTAATGTATAGAGTTATAAATAATTTGCTGATGATTGTTTAAAAAAAATATTTCTTTATATAGCTTTTTCACCTGGATGTGATTTGTGATCATTATAGCCAAAATTTCTGATTATAACAAAGAAAATGGGAACAAAGCCTTGAGTGAGGTATAAATGAACAACAGCTTGAAATGCTGAACTGTTTCAATAAATGTACCAAAGCCCTTAAGAAAAACTGTACTGCAAGTGTTAATATGGTGTTTATGAAGTTCATCATCAGTTATCTATAGCTCCACCTTTAGGAAAGTGAACCTCTCTGATGGAACCAAAGGTCAAAGTGTTCTCAAGGTTGTATGGTACAGTAGGCTTTTCTAGGAAGGGTTCAGACACGTGGTTGTTCTCATGTATTTAAATGATTTTATACATCAGTTTTCTTACCATGCAATAAATTTTTACCAAACTATTAGGACCTGATCTGATGGGTTAGTACGGTTCACTTATTTGGAGTGCTTTGTTTCCGACCAGTACTGTACCTGTTTTTAATGTCAACAATGCACTACGTAAAATGATGTTAAAGAAAAACAACCTTTTTCATTCACATATATACTAGAAACCAAACATAGTGCTAACATTATATTACCCACTTGCATATTCTTCTACATTTTACACAAAGCATTATGTACAGTATAACAATATCAGTGTTTTAACATGTCATTACATTAGGTAATCAGTGATGCTTTGTGCCTTTTAAGTCCTAGAGTTTGACTTATGAGGTTGTGTTACTACCCATGTGTGAAACGGGTTAATAGTGGGCTCATCCAGGTATAATAATAAAACAATAGGTATGACACAGCTCAGGTAAGTATTAAAGATAAAAATACTGTTGGTGCTAACACTCTGAGCACCATTTTAGTAATAGCTATGTTTCTCTGGAGGTTCTGAGCTATGTCATATTTAATAATTAAAACTTGACCAGAAAAAAAATGTATAATCGCTCATTCTACAATCCAGTTTAAAAACAAATTAGTATAAACATTTAGTTGTGGTGTGTCTGTGTCTTTAAGCCCCGCCCCACAAGCCTAGTCTGCTCTGATTGGTCAGATGTCCGACTGGGTGTTATATTTCCCAACCACAATAATTGCAGCTCTTAAACTACAAAACACAAACAAAACGCATTAACTCATTCCTCCTTAGCACTTGAAAAATTTCTAAAAGTCCATTTCGTTACAGGATGACATCACTTTGTAACAGAAGGCCAAACTGCCAGACAACCCTTTTGACAAGGTTAACATAATATGATTTTACGATACAAATTTGGTCGAAAACAAAAGCCATAGAGGTCACATAGAGGTGTTCCTTACTTTACGACCCCCGGTGTTGAGCTTCAGAGGGGTCAGGTAGGGGTCAAAGATCATGTGACTGGTCTCGATGTCGATGGGGGACTGCCTCTTGCCGATGGCGCACAGATTCCAAGCGGAGTTCACCAGACCCCAGAAGGATGGCACTGGAACCGAACAAGACAAGAAACAGATTGAAAGTTAAAACTCTTACACTGAGAGGGAGAGTTTCATTATGATGATGCGGAAAGGATGGGGAGTTGGGGACATTTGAATTTACATATGGCTCCATTAAAAATCTCACCAAAATGGAGCGTTCATTAAATTCTCCAAGGTTATTATCAGGGAGTTGGAAGAGGAAAGTGACTTTTTTACTAAGACCAAGTACAGTCTCCCGGAACTGAAGCATTCATCAAGGACACAAGTTTCAGAATTACAGGTGGGATCATTGTCTGGCATTAGCATAATGGAGGAGCGTACTGTTTTAATAAGGAAGAATATGTCAAGAGTAGAACACGGTGAGTTATATTTGAACATACTGTCAAAGAGAGACGCTGACTAACTGACTATTTAGTTTGAATGGCTAAACTTGAACATATTAAGCATGAATAATTTACGGGACTTGTGCATAAAAACATACTGCATCACTGGAGAACTAAACTAAGATCATGAACTTGTTATAATCTAGATGTAATATGAATGCTTTTTTTGGCTATTTATTTATTCATTTTGATTCATTCATTCTGAATTTTCTCTCTTTTACCCTGTGGTGTTTTATTTATTTTATTCATTATCTTAAAATCTTTCGTTATTTATTATAATTTTTTATCTTTCTTTTTTCCTATGAGAAAAATATCACAAATGAATAAAAAAAAAAAAAACGTTTAAATGCTTTATGCATATTAATGACTGAACGATAATGAAAATCTTAATAAAAGCATTATTCATATTTAACATTACAAAAAGACAACACTGTTTTTGGATGACAAATCTGGAGTAAGCCATAAACAAATGAAGACATGTAAAGTTGCACTTCTTGGTCACATCATTGCTGTAAACACATTTTTTACACTGAGGTCAAGATGACAAAGATGTACTTTTTGAGTGAAGGGAATTTCTATGTTGGGATTTTAAGAGAAATATATGACATACCAAAAAAAAAAACCTCAATGGAATAAAGGATCTGCTCTCACAGCTTTATTAAATTCACAGAGCTGCCACAATCTGAAAGTGGACCCATTTAGGACCAAGTGTCTCCAAAATGATACTGATAATGGAAAGTACTGACCAGAGGGTTATGTTCATTCAGAAGTACAAGTATGTACTGAAAAAACACACAAAAAAAGCATTCTCTATCCTTGGACTGATGTTGGAAGTCTTCCCAAAGATACACCTACACACCAAGCTGCATCCCTATTGGCTGCTTCATTCAGAGTATTCCCTTTACAGTCAACATTAACATTTCTGCAGCTCTGTTGGATGCAAAGACCTTGTTCAGCCAGTTATTATACGGCCTTTTTACTGGACACATAAACATCTTTGTCCGTGCAGCAGAAGGCCTTGGTTCTTCCTGCAGCTGGACAATGCCTAACCTGATATAAAGAACACAACGACATTAAATAGGTCACATGTACACAACCAGAGGATGTGGAGAGTACAGACGTGCACAAGGGACCCATTATGAGTGACATTCAATCATTATTTACTTACAAAACAATGCATGTCTATAAGTTATTTTACTTCTTAGGAACTCTCTAATGAAGTCGTATAGTGCGTGATACTCTGCGTTGTGGCTGCAGCAGTGAAATCAACGACACAACATCTGCAGAAATCATCGCCTTTTGCACTTTCAGACACAAGACAGCAGTTTACACTTTTGCGCTTCGGAGATATGAATAAATTGTTGCTAAAATGTTTGACAAAACTAGGCACAGGGTGATTGCATGCATTCTTACGAACAGCCTGTGGCATCGTTCTTGAAATGTATTCCATGCAGAATGTTTTGGCTGTCGCTGTCGATCATTTTAGTTAGTGTTGTCCATGACCTCGCAGCTACACGTTCAAAGTTTCAACAGCTGCACTCTCTGTTGCTATGGTTACATGTAATATTGACCAGTGTACAGGACATAGACCTACACACAAAGACGCCGCATTGACTGGAGTGTTACACACTAACACATAAAATAAATAACATTAATTTGCAGATATTTAGTTATTATTAA
>CM072155.1:3038548-3099148 GCA_036850595.1 Rhyacichthys aspro | reverse complement strand
GTTATTTCTTTTTTATGTTTAAATAGAAGAGTAAAATGCAGCATGACTTATGATTTTTTCTTTTTGTACCTTCTTGTGCATAAAAACGCAGATTTCAGTTTTACAGTTAAATGTGCAAATCCAGCTGTGATTGTGCATGTAAACATAGAAAAATGTCATAGAAGTCAGTGAGATTAGTTAGGTTTTAGAATTTATTAAATATAGCCCTGACTGAGCTCACTGATGGACAGAGTTTATGGCTGAGACAGCAAAATCCCCAAAATCCCAAACCAAAAATAGTGCATTATAGATGGGATGATATCTCAGTAAGTGGAGCTCTGCAGAGTGTTAATGATGTGAACAAAATGCAGTACCCATCACTCAGTATTTATCCACTGAAAACATTCTCTTGATCTTTCACTTTTCCCTTTTTCAGAAGTGATATTTTAGGGAGAAATCACTGAATTGACGCTCAAGGTAAATGTTTCATCCTCCGTAATAAATCTCCTTTCACATTTGCATTCGGTGTTCGGGGTGTTTATTTCGAGTCCAGGCAGCACTCACTGTGTGTTGGCTCGTGTTTGTCTTTATAAATAGATGGAAACAGGGAGAGTAACTGTTAAAATGTATGGGGGAATGCATCCTGTGAATTTCAAAGCAACAAAGAAATCTGTCTCTGTCAGCGGGAGCCAAAAGAGCCAATCTGTTGTCGAGCCTCTTTGGGAAAAGAGTCGAGGAATCTCACCAGAGCAAAGGCGAGAACCTGTCTGGATCTGTGCAGGGAATACTCAGGTGTCCAACTGTTTCTGACGCACACCTCGAAGAAATATGATGAGTTATTATATCTGCCTACACTTGCAAATGGGAAAAATGTTGGACTCTGTGATTATCTTTGATTGTGAAGTACAATTTTCAATACAACCAAATTAGTTTATCATGTACTGTGGAGAAATGCAGCACGTACAAAGGGAAAATACCGTTTACTATCATATGGAGACATATAGTAGAAAACGACATGCACAGATTAGTCAACCCACAATCATCCAGTAGAAGAGAGTAGATCTACAAGGACGGAGTAACTAGGACATTAAGAGGAGATATAGAGGGCTGCAGATCTGGAAAGCAAAGGGGGAACAGAAGGTGGAGGTACACACTGTTTTTGCCAAGGATTTTAATGGAAAATCTGAACTTGACAAATAAGACTGATGAACAAGCGGCTCTTTTGAAAAACAGCTAATCCTATTGTGAGTGCAGGGTTTTACTTTTTACGGGAGTGCTGGCTGAACAACAACATTCTGGACTCACACACTAATACAGAGGGGCCTGAAGTGGTCAAGGAGGAGGGCTCATATTGGAATTGGATTATTAAAAGGAACCCTGACTATTAGCACTTTTTGGGCTTAATATGTTCTTATTGTCCTATTACTAAAATTCATTGTTAGTTGCACTTGAAAACTCCCAATGTTTACTACCTTTTCTGACTATGGAAGTCGCCATTTTTTTCCTGTGCAATGCATTCTGGGACTTTGACGTCATTTGGCAGCAGCTGAGACGAACGTCAAGGTAAAGTTACATTGTTTCGGGCAACGTTTTCTCATAGATAGTCTTCAACGGTGGAAACAATGCTGCACTGCGTTGCTTTTGGTTGCAATTTTCAATCGAAGGGCAACAAGAACAGCGACATAAGTCTTCACTGCTTTCCAAGTGATCGAAAGAGGAGATTTGAATGGGCGAGTCCACTGAAGTCCACTGCTACCGGATTACTATAGGGGAATGAGATCGCGACGGGCGTTAGACGTCATTACCCAGAATGCATTGCAATGTCAACAACAATGGCGGCATACGATGGAAATTAATTTTTCAAAATTTATAAAAACTAAACAGTCCAAAGTATTTTAGAGAACAAGTTTTAGTAGCTGAAGCAAATGTTTATTACACAAGTCGGAGTTTCCTTTAAAGACAGGATGCGGAGCTGCTGGCAGTGGCACTGAGACCATACTATATTCCAAGAGAGTTTTCACCTGTCGTCATGGTTACACTTTATATTCAAACAAGAGCTGCACCAGATACTGCCGGTGACATTATGAGTGCCGTTGACATCATGAGGTTACAAACCCAGCATATTGATGGCATACTTAGATAGCATATAATACTGATACATAACATCAAATCAAATCAGTTAAAAGCTTACCAACATCAGGAAGATGTGATCCCCCAATTATTTCTGCCTTATTAATAATCACCTCTAGAATGCTACAATTTAATTTCCTCTTAATTAGTTATGTTTTTCTTTTTTGTTCTGTTCCTCAGTATTAGTCTCTCAGACATAGCCACTGCTGGAATAGAAACTTTCTTTGTATTTTTGACAGCCATTGATTCAATTCTCAAACTCAACCCCTTTCTATGTATGCATGTGATTGGCCAAAGCTTCCAGAGTGTGCTGAACATTCTCATCTATTTAAATCCTTTTATAAAAGTGTAGATGATTGAGCATTTTTTTCTTCAAAGGCAAGAAAAAAACAAAAATAAAACATATCCCCTTAATGTTCCCATTGGACAGTGTCCTCAGGAGAAACTCAACCAAACTGAGTCATACTGACCTGAACCTACTCTTAAGATAAAGGACTATCTCCAGGGTTACTTTTAATGCTAAGAATCTGTAAATTCAGGGCGAGGAATATCACTTTATCCAGGGGAGCTGTTGGCAGTAGGACTGAGACCATATTATATTCCAAGTCAAATTCATTTTCACATCATTTCACGTAGTTAAAAGCTGTAAATATGCACAATGTTTAATGGATGTTTACATTTCCACTGAGGTAGTTCATGGGTCATTAAACTGATGAATCATGGATGAGTTTTAGATGGGTCTGGCACGTCTGGTTAGAACTCTGATCTACTGAGTGAAACATCTGGATTTAGAGTCCCAACCACCTCTCGTTAATCGAGACAAAGTGGTGTCAGTATTGTTGCTGTGAAGCTTTAAACTGTCAGGTAAAGTTCCAGGTGAGCTCTCTAGGCTGCGTAGGTACCACAACACACTTCCCGAACAGAAACCAGATATTTAATTTGCATAAAAGTCCGACGATTGCTGGGGAATCTAAAATCGGGAGCAGAGCGGGATAAAAGTGGGTCGTCCAAACACATACATTCTCCCGGTCTCTGATCCACACACACACACAGCTCTACACAACCCTCCTGCTCACACACAAACACACACAGGGACACAGAGTGGGCCGGGACAGATGGCCTCGCGCTCAGCAGATGCACCACAGCATTAATCATGAAACAAGACTCAAAGTGAGGATTTAACTCTTGCCATATTCCCTCCACCGAGGCCTGATGAACTCCTCTGTCCAAGATCAGTGTCAATCCTCCTTCCAGGACGGGACAGATGTGACACGGATCAGCACCAGGAAGGATTCTCCAAGGATTCTATACAGTACAATATTATCTTCAACAATGAGTCCACCGAGAAACAAATGTAGGGCTTTCAGAAATGTGGATTTTGGGAAATAGAAATGCTCCACAGGTTCAAATGTGTGTCATATTTATCACACATTTCCATTTTTCTCCATTGCTCGCATTACACACAAATGAAGAGGAAAGTGCAAAATACACAAATAAAAAAGTGAAGGACAAAACAAAAAGACAGGTGTAAAAGGTAAACAATCTTGAGGAGACACATGGGACTAACTAAAAAATGCTCCACCATTAAATACCAGGAAGCTCATCTGGACACAAGATCTGAATCAGTTCATTTGAAGAAATCTAACAGAACAGAATTTTACCTTGGGGATTAAAAATTTGGATTAAATTAATCACGACAGTAGGCCCTGAATGGACGTAACAATCTGACATAATGTTGTGCAGTGAACGTGATTTGTTTAAGGGATAATGTAAAACATAACACTCTCACAGACCAAATCGGACTCCTCTCATTTCAGGGACTTGAGCTGATGAATATTTGAGTTGTATACTTGGTGCTAATGGAGATAAATTCCATTGTCGCTGATGTTTGTGCCAGGTGCAGCTCCGGTCTCATTTTTGCATGTGGTAATGGCAGAGTCTTTGAAACGAGCTCTGGACAGAAGCCTGATCGGTTGGCGCTGGTGAGCACTTCATTAGGTCTTTGAGCTGATGACACAGACAATTTCCCATTAGCCACAACGGAAAAGACAGGTTTAAATGCCCAAATGCTAAAAGCACATCTGATATGTCTTAATATTCGTGGGCCAGATAGTGTTTATTACAGCAGCAGATGCCACATGTTACATTTGGAAGGTCTCTGTGTCTCTGTAAACATCGATAGCCTTCTACTGATGCACTTCCAGGGCCAGTTCAAACCCGGAGCCAAATCTCAAATCAATTGTTTGTCTTTTCACAGCCACAGAATGTGCTTCCAGGCAGAAATGGATCCAGCGCTGAAGCAAAACTTTCAGTTCAAAAAGACTGACCTTCATAAGATGTTTTTCCACAGCTACTGCGTCTCTAAAGTCACCAGGGTCATGATACATGTAGTTTTAAAGTTTGTTATTTCCAAACTGCATCCATATGCCCGCTAGGCTATTTTTTTTACAGCACTGTTGACTAAGTAATCATGCACTAAATATGACTATATTTATTGTACACTTACAAACTGAAAGCAGTAAACTGAGTTCTGTGATTAACAAGCTGTCCCTGAACTAGCATCAAACTGATCAAAAGCAGGTCTGAAAATAAGAAATCAATGCAGTATAAATATTGTGGCACTAAACTTCTAAAGGGTAGAGTAGTGCAATATAATGTTTTAATACTTAAGTAATTTTGTATGTTTCCAAAGTATACAGATTGAAAGATACGCTGCATTTGCATTAGCAGTGACTATTTCTACTTCTATTACCACAATATAGGAATGAAAGATTTCCTGATTCACTCGGTGCATCGACGTAAAAAGTTTGCCGATGCATCGGTTTAAAAAGTGTGCATCAGATATAAATTGATATTTGTATTGTGCTGCATAGTTTCTAACATATCAGATTACGTAAGCACTATTTATTTATATAAGTATTAGTAGATGCGCTATACTTTCATTATTTAGGAAGGAACCAATATTTTTAGATTGTTTTCTCCTCTCTAAACTGTTTTTCAAGCACGTTATCTCTTCACCAACCACTGCTGTATTTGTCTCCTGGCAAGTAATGGAACATTTCTCCACTGTTTATTCTTGAGCAGCATTCTTAAATTGTTTCACTGTTAATCGTTTGAGTCGTTAAAAGTGTAAGTGAGACAGAACAGGAAAAGAATGTCTGGTTTTATTTAATCTTTTGTTGTTTTATTTGTTTGTTTTGCACAGCCAAGGCCTGTTTGTGAAAGAGCCATGCATTATAAGTCAGAAGGCACAAAAGTTTGGCATCGCATCGGCAGCTGCTTCGTATGTATCTTTAATGTATGGTTGGCTGTGCATCAAGATGTGTATCGCATTGGCTTCAGGTATGGAGATGCACATCCCCACCACAAAACTGTAAACTGTGAAACCAGCGTCCTTTCTGAAGATGATGACGTCCTAGGAGCAACACGCATGAGCAAGAAACTAGAGAAGCCAAGTAGTAGTAGTAGGTTCTTTTCATTCAGAAGATTAGTTCAGAAAAAAAAAAAAAATGAAAATGCCTTACCCCTTATATTTTAGTTAGTTAAGGCTAAATCTATTGTAGATGTAGTGCACTAAATTCGTATGAAATTTAGTCGACCAAAACTAGACTAAATCTAATAAGGATTAGACGAGTAAATTATGACTAAATTGCATTTTAGTCAAAAGACTAAGACTAAATCTAAATGAAAATTTGCTGTCAAAATTAACACTAGTCTGGACCATGGAAATCTTACCTGATTTTTAAACACATGGGAAATAAAACAACGACATTACAACATTACCAAGATGATCAGTTCTCATAAAACAGCAGCAGTGTATGAGCACTGGTGTTAAAAGTGCTGTCTTAGAGTGGTTTCCTGATCCTTATCTACATGTACTTGGTGCTGAGTAAATAATAAGGGAGGATTTTAGTGTGAAACTACTAGGAACATTTTATAAAGAAGCACATACTCCCTGTCACTTCCTTGTAATGATTTTTATTTTCAAACGTTTTCATGTCCCTTCCATTCTAAGCTGAACATGGACAGGGTTTGTCTAAGTGACCAACGTCCAGCCTGATCACAGAAGACCTTTCTCTTTCTGAGAAATCTTGAGCATGAGCGAAAGACATTTACCAAAACACTAGCAGCTAAAATTGTGGAGACTCTTTGCCGCTTTGACGGTTATAACAGGTTGTTTTCTTCGACATCCATCAGAAACAGCATCCTCCATCTTCCGGTAACCCACTGCGGTAATGACACAAATCCAAACTGCTAAAAGCTCACTCAGAGGCAAAGCCACTGGGAACACTGAACACATGGTTTCACTGCACTATTGGGAGAAAATCTGAGCTGCCTTTCCATAATACCTCTGTCCTGCTCTCTGCTGATTGAAATACTGAGTCAAAAAAAAGTCCAGCGTGTGTGTGTGAACCCCTCCCACAGGAGAGGTCCGGTAAGCCTGAGGTAAGCCAGAGAGATTGTGGATTTGATGCATGGTTGGATTAGAGTCTCCTAGGGGCCTGAGAGTGAGAACACACCACGACCCGAGTCTGTCTGAAACCGTGCTGGACAGGACGCCCGGGGAACAAATGTGCTAAGAGCTTTTGGAACGCCAAGTTGTAAATATGTCTCTGCCTTTTTAGACCATCACACCTCAATATCCACTGTTTGACTCACATACACTCCACATAAGAAAGGTCACAGCACTGAATCCCAAAATCCCTGATTCTTAACCCCTTTTAAGCTCTTTTGTGTGATGTTGGTGGGAATTTCTCTCACCAAAACCCCATTTCCATCAGCTTTTCGTGCCATTTTGGGCTGCAACAACTACTTGATCACTCACTGAGTCTGCATTTGAAATGATGGAGGATTCTCGGTAAATAATAATGAGGCTATTTCTTTGGAGCACTATGTAAAGGTAAAGAAAGAGCAAGTTAACACCTAGCTGGAGCTACAGTATGAGTGACAGGATGGTAAACTGTTGTGAACTCTCGTTTTTTTTTTCTTTTTTAATGTTTCCAGTGAGTTGTATAAACATATAGCTACAGCAGTTTTATGCAAGCTGTGCTTCCACTGCACTTTTCACCCATAATCTAAGAACAGAGGCTCCTCCACAAGCTTCCACAAGAACTAAGTAGATGTCATTGTGTTTGTCCAAGCAATGAGTTCACTGTTGCTGCATGATTCAAATTACTACAGAAAAACTGTAACAGAAGGCATACAGAAGCTATATTTAGTTATCATCCTGGGATTTCAGCTCCACTTGACAACAAAACAACAAAATTCAGAATAAGAAAGTAGTGCATTTGCATTATTAGCAATAAGTTATGAAAATACCCTATATTGTTATTTCATACACCATCTGTTTTAGCAGTTATCAGCAGTAAACAGTGTAAACAGTAGCTACTCCTAATGTTTTTAGTTTATTCTATATGTTCTACAGTACCTACACTGTTATTTACCAAGGGCTGCACTGAGAACTCCCAAACTGTTACACAGTCTATTATAATTTAGGTTCCATCACTTGATTTCACAGTTTTCAAAAGCTATTGGACCATCGGATGCTAGTATTCTAGACTGTGTTAATGTAAAGAAGAAGATGAGATGGTGGAGCTTCAAGAGTACATAGAGTAAAGTGTGTCACTGTTGGATCCGTCTATAAACTGTGAATACAATGTGTGTTTGGAATTTACGAATGAACAAAGAGTGTCATCAGCACTTAGCCGTCTGTAAAAAACAAAGTGGTAGTGTTTGAACTCACTGTTAATCACATGACTCTACTGATAAAAGTTCCAACGCAGGCACAAAATGGGGATGTTTCACTGATTTTTCTACAGAAAGATGTGTTGCAGCCAGAAATGGTCTAAATCTGATCAGTGGGTCAGTCTTATTCCCAGGGCATGCTAATGTTTGGTCAGTGTCCTCCCCGGATGCAGCAGGCTCTATTTTGAGGCCAGTCACTCATTTCCACAAGGACCCAAATCTCTGAAAACACCACTGATGCTATATATTTTTGAAAACGCTATGGGTCACTCCTCCCCTAATGCTGCAATAATGGTCTTCTTTTTCATAAACGAATGTTACGATGATATAATGTTAGTATTCGAGGTTGTATGTTTGACACCCTTAGTACTTCATCCATTTGAGTTTGGCCTCTGCTCGATTTTTTAAAAAGTCTGATCCGCCAATAATACTTTTCTTATTTATGCTCACAAATCCACCATTGTTGATGAGCCCGTGCAGTCAGTATCTACAGAGACGTGTGTGAAATGAGCCGTGGCCCAGTGTCAGTATAATCCTGCTCTTTCATTAGCCGGCGCGACCTACATTCCCTGTGCGTTGGATTAGCATCTCAAGCGCTGCGCTGTGATAGGTGGTCTACACAGCTCTCACAGGCAACAACAGTAAGGAGCTCCCAGTGCTGCGATAACGTCTTATAGGGAATAAAAGGCAAGACCCACTAAAAGAGACGGGTCACGGGGTTAATGTTCTCTAGAGGTCTGTTTATCTGACATTTAGCTTGGCCTTATGTAAGAATCAGAGGACAAAGGTCAAGCAGAGAAGTGCACAGCCTGCATTAAGACTTGCGTACGGGCTCTTAGAGGAAAAACTACTACGCTGCTGTTTTTCAGTGAGAAACCTAAGATGTGACACTTTTATTTTACCGGACAATACCATTTTCTCATTCACAACAATCAAATGTCAACTTTATAGCAGGACATGAACTTGGGTCTCCCACATGAAAGCCCTCAAAGAGGTCCCATCCACCACCCAGACCTAACTTCTTTATAACAGTGTATCTCATCATCACTGAAGTCCAAAGCATATTTAAATTTTCTTTTTTAATTTTGCATTGTTACAAAAAGAAAAAAAGATTTACAGCAGCTCGGCTTCTCACTGGTTTTAACAGACGACAACACATCACCCCGGTTTTAGCCTCGCTACACTGGCTCCCTGTGCATTTTAGAATTGATTTTAAGATTTTACTGATCACTTTTAAAGCTCGTTTAGGTCTGGCCCCGTGCTACATCGTGGAGCTCTTGACTTCCTACGAGCCTCCCCGCAGCCTTAGATCCTCGGCACCTTCAGTATCATCTTTTAAGTCACTTCTTAAAACCCATTTTTTTCGTCTTGCCTTTATATAATAATTGTTTGTTTTTATCTCTATTTATTCTGATGTTCATGTATTGTTTTTTGTAATCCTTTTGTTGTTAAGCACTTTGTAAACCTTGTTTTTAAAAGTGCTATATAAATAAAGATTATTATTATTATTACTTTCAACTGGGTGGGGCTACCAGTGCACTCAAGTGTGACTTGTTTTTGATTAACAGTCATATTACAAGACAAAATGTTGGGAATTGTTGGACATTTTATGGATAACTAGATACAGCTTTTAAAAACATTGCATTTATTGTCAACATTAAATAAATAGCATTAAACGCAGCTATAACTTGTAGCATTAGTGACTACCTAAAATCTAGAAACTCTCTTGTCATTTCATCATGACATGCTTTTAAGGAGGTAAATGAATAGTCTCTTCAGTGGTTCATTTTTTAGTTTAACAGTTTCGAGAAATACAATAATCAGACTGGAGTAGGGCCTGCAGAAACATGCTATTATCAATATAAAATAGCTAAAACTAGCTTGCTCCGTCTATAATATCCAGGGATTACATCTGCACACATGCAAATCATTTATTTTCTTTTGCTCTACATTATTGTATATATTAACATTTACTTCTTTATTTTATTGTTTGTGTTCCAGAGTGTTTTTTTGCAACGGAGCCACTGTGACAGAGCAATTTCCCTTTAGGATTAATAAAGTTAAGTCTACTTACTACACCACAAATGAACCAGACCTTGGCTTTACTGGAGCTATCACACCTGAGAATTTCGACCAAATGTAAAAGTTCAAAGGTGTGAAAGCTCGTTAAAGCTCATGATATTAAAAAAACAAATGACTGAATGACTATGTAACCCCTCAGATGGAGCTTTTGCCTTATAACACACCATAACAGCATATGATTCCACTGCTCTGTTACTGTAATGCCTCCTGTGCTGGTCTGATTCATATCCGGACAAGAGTAGTCTTCACAGTGTGTTACAACTAGCCTGGCCAGCCAGACCGACTTTCTCATTGTATTACATACAGAGAAAGTTAGTCTGGGATCGCCCAATCTGCCCCCGATTTCTGCTCCGGCGCTTTCTTTCCGACCAATCGTAGTGAGGGAGGCGGGATTTTGTTTCGCGTCATATTGAGCGCGAGAAAACAGTAGCAGGTTTCGGTAGCTTACAACGATCGAAATAAGCACTAAACTCGATATTACACCCCGTGTCCTCAGATTTTTCTGACAAAAACAACAGAAGTCATTCAACGTCTCCGAAGCATCTTCTCTCTCTAGCCACGCTGGTGTACGCTGTGGTTTGTTGACAACTAGAATAAGTTTCGCTTTCCTTACGTCACATCCGTGGCTTCTCTGATTGGTTCACTCAGCGAGCGTTAGTTCTGCCCATGGTCCTGCCTTGAAATCCTGTTTAAATCCAGTGATCCCAGACTAACTTTCTCTGTATGTAATACAATGAGAAAGTCGGTCTGGCTGGCCAGGCTATGTTACAACAGGAACTGAACTGAAATGAGTTAAAAAAGCTGCAGGTGAGAGGACATCGTTGTTGGGTCCATGTATCCACTCCATTTGGAATATATATAAGTGACTCAGAAAGAGGAAATGAGAAGGAGAGGTGTGCTACTGAACCACAAACATGAGTGCTTTAGCTGAGGCGTGGGATCTGGTTGTGTAATATCTATAGGAGGAAATGTGAGCAGTGTGAGGGAAAAACAACAACACTTTACTATATAGTTTTCTTATAGCTTCCTACTTCAATAATCCAAGGAACACATCTCCACTATTTTTCCACTTCCACTTAACACAGACACCCTAAATCTATGTCTTGCCATCTTACCATTTTTTTTAAATCATTGTTTAACCCACACATGTCAAACTCAAGGCCCAGGGGCCAAATGCAGCCCTTTGCAATGTTTTGTTTGGCCCTCCAATGCATTTAGTTGGTGATATTTTGGAAATCTTAAGCCAGTTTTTCCAACAAAGATGTATAAAATCTGTTCAAACCCATCTAAAACCTTTTCAAATCCATCTAAAATCTGTTAAAAATCCAACTAAAACCTGTTCAAATCCATCTAAAATCTGTTAAAATCCAACTAAAACCTGTTCAAATCCATCTAAAATCTGTTCAAATCCAACTAAAACCTTTTCAAATCCATCTAAAATTTGTTCAAATCCAATTAAAACCTGTTTAAACCCATCTAAAATCTGTTCAAACCCATCTAAAACCTTTTCAAATCCATCTAAAATCTGTTAAAACCCATCTAAAACCTTTTCAAATCCATCTAAAATCTGTTCAAATCCAACTAAAACCTGTTCAAATCCATCTAAAATCTGTTCAAATCCAGCTAAAACCTTTTCAAATCCATCTAAAATCTGTTCAAATCCAACTAAAACCTGTTCAAATCCATCTAAAATCTGTTCAAATCCATCTAAAATCTGTTCAAATCCATCTAAAACCTGTTTAAACCCATCTAAAACCTGTTCAAATCCATCTAAAATCTGTTCAAATCCATCTAAAATCTGTTCAAATCCATCTAAAACCTGTTTAAACCCATCTAAAAATAGAACTAAAAAGATAACTTTAGTAAAACTCAAATGAAGATGAAATCTTACATTCAAAATGTAATAAGTGTCACCATCTTTGGCCCCTGAAATGATCTTATTAACTATTGTGGCCCCTCACCACTTTGAGTTTGACATCACTGATTTAACCACTTAATGTCAATTACATTTCACATTTATAAATGGATCTATTTATTGGAAGCAATTTGTACAAAAACAATGAGTCCCTAGGATTACAGTTTGGTACTATGTCCTGGCTATAGCAGTTTCAGATTTACAGAATGTCTTGACGTTGGTGTGACAGGGCTCCAAGGAGCTACAAACTAGGGCTACACAATAAAGGGCATGAAAAAGGGCAATAAAGGTAGCATGACTTCAGTATTATTGTGAACAAAATCCTCATCTAAAAGACGGACTGAACTCCACTTTGTAACAAAAGGAAATCTAGAAAAAAGAAAAAGAAAGTGAAAAAAATAAGATAGAAACAGATAAACAATAAGTTTCTTTGACCACATTCACACATGGCCATAGCTCATCACAATTTTTGTCAGCACCCACTAAATTTCTCACCAGTATAACCTAAATTAAAAGTCCACTACCTTGTTATTACTGTTGCATTAGGGTTGACAGCTTATTAACTTAAGCTTATTGTGACAGGAATCAAATATGAAAAAATAAGACCTTAAGATGTGATCTAGGCTTTATAATTAAAGATTTTAATAAGATGAGAATGATCAGCCCACAGTGGTATTTTGACCAATCACAGCTCACTTCCGTTAAAAAGTAGTGCTCCCATTGGTTGACAATGATGTCAACAACAAAGCACCAAGAAAATAAATCAAGGAAATGGGTTAATCCATTACAAAATACTTATATATACTTATATTACAGCGAAACAGCTCAAAAAAGATAAAGATAGAGAAACAGGCAGCAAATCAAACATGGATAAATGTTGGCTGTGCTTCAATGCAATGTTTAAGGAGGAAGGTATAATTACAGGATTACTACAGTCTGCAACGGCAAACTCCAAAGCTAAAAGTTTCAGGTGACCTCTAAACTTTGATTTAATGTAACATATTATTATTCTGTGGTGGAAAATTCGTCTGGAGTGATGAGTCTGAATCAGGGACGGCAAAAAGTAAATCGGGTACTGGAGCTTTAATTTGTGTAGACTGAACAAGGCTTAATGTAACTTATAACATAAATTATTGACAATAAAAAAGAAGAACTCTCAAAATCACATTTTCAAAGAGTTCGAAAACTGTATTGCACTCTTCAATAAAACATCAAGCAATAAAGCAGCTCCTCCTGTGATTCAAGCTCCAGTTAAAGCACTGTGCGAATCAAAATCTGCCTTTTAGCCACATCTCTGCTAAAACCTCTGAGCTGTGGAGTCATGATATAAAAGTGGTGATGATTCAGATTGTTGTGGAGTTATAAACACAGCGCCGATCATCTGAGGCTAAAGCCAGCGCAAAGCCGCTGTGAGTGAACAAACTGTGGATTTTGGAGGGCCCTGGAGGCAGCACTCAAACGTCATAACAAAAGCATTATTATTGTTTGTTGAGATCAAAGCCCAGGCGGGATCATATTCTGATAAACACATGATGTGCCCAAATCAGTTACTGACTCAAAAACACATTTCTCTTCTGAATCAAAGGGAGATATGTTCTTATGGTAAATCTGTTGTTTTGGTGCTTTTACTTTGAAGTTGAGCTCATTATCAAGGCCTTTGTCAGAAATGATGCACCTAATGGAATTCTGATGGAAATCTTATGCATGAAAATAGATTTAATTTGCATCAATGAAATGGTAATAAAGGTGATGTCTTCAACAATAATGTGACTGATTTCAAACATTCACTCAGTGATGATTGCATTTTAATCAGTCATCATTAATGTTTCAACAGGTGCTTTACTTTTCAGAAGAATCTGCAGTGCGCCCACATTTTGACGCAGAGAGATGCTAACTCGTTTAGAGACAATTAATACAGGTCTTTTGCAAGGCAACTAGAAAAAGAGACACTGTATAGGACTTAGAGATCTCTAGTAACAAGTACAGGTATCCTAACCTGACTCTGCCAGATAGAACTGCTCCACAGAACATAGTCTATTTTGCAGTACCATCTGGGAAGGCTCCAGTTGAAAGCGTTTGCAAAACGGAGGCGCCTTCTGTCAAAAACTTGGTGTTGATTGGATGAAGCACCGACTAGTATCCGCTTAGCATGAGGTTTCTTTAACCAATCATAGCAACGATATGACGTGCCACTCTTTGCGCTTCTTTCAAAGAAGAAATACTCTCTACTTCTGATAAAACTGTTTCGATAGCAGCGTCAGCGCTAACGTCTTTCGGTTGAAAACAAGGAGGAGAAGAGAGCGCTTGTTGCTTTCTTCAAATTAAAAACCCGCCTCTACTGTTAATGCTACAACATCATTGGTCAAAAGAGTCCGGAGAGTCCACGGTTCGCGACTCAAGCGGTTTGGTTGACACGATACAAGATGGATCTACAAGAGTTTTGGAAACTCCCAAATCTCGCAATAATCCAGCTGCAGCGCAAGGTTACAGGTATCCATGCAACAAGCAAACAGAATCTCGCTAAATCACTTTCTACCACTAGATGGAGTGGTGAGGTTTCTTTTCACACAGGTCCTGTTAGAGCAGGGGTCAGCAACTTTGACTGGCTGCGGGACAATTTTGTTCAAAGTCAAGATCACAGGCCACTGCAACCACAAATAGGCTTGTCTCAACAAACTTTAGATTTATTTATCACATGCTTTGATTTGTTTTAATCAATGATTTGACCTTTCTTTGTGACAACAGGAACATTTTGGAAAATCATTAGCTTGAGTCCAGATTTAACCCCACCATAGAGATGGGAAGTTCAGATTATTTTATTTTTCTTTTAATCTTGTTCAGCAAAGTTAACAAATCAAAATGAACACGTACTTACACATATTGATCACGTTCTGAATAAGAAAAGGACTGTAATGCAGGTCATATTATAAGTAAAAGTCATCTGTGTCTTGAGGCCATGCAGCTGTTACTTCATCACCGTACCTCCAGACTTTTTGGGTTGAATTCATTCTTTTGTCACATAACATCCTAAGTTCAGCTATGCTGTGCCATCTTCTGTATACCCCAGAATGATTAATCTCCACCACCTTTGGTTTAAGTGGCAAGGCAATGCAGTCTGAGCCAGAAACAGAAAAGATTAATTCACCAACTGATCTTTTCTGTTTCCGACTCGAACTCGAAAGGTGAACTAATCCTTCCTGCTTACTGATCTTATGCCATGTTATGCATGCGCGTTTAACACTAAATAAACGTATCACTCCCCGAGACGACTCAGTGTTCTCGAGTCATGGGAAAGATCTGTTAAAAATGCACAAATTGTTTGTGAACAACACATCACTACCACCCATGCTCCACATCTGACTACTGCTGATGCATTCTGTTCTTTCTATTCTTCAAGTAAATGCCTTGTAATTGCCTTGTCGGGGTTGGGAGAAACAAAAACAGCTTTCCCCGTATTTACACTGTTTGCCATTCACCACTGGATGTATACATTTTGTGTTTATGCTGTTAATGGGCGGGCTGTGATTCTGACTGACGGAGAGTCTAGTGAGGAATGCCAAACAATCATTAGCATTAGGCAGGTCTTCTGTGTACAGTTTAACAACGAACTGACAAGAACGGTCATTGTCTCAACGTAAGCAATTACTGACAAAAAAGGCTCTGGTTCACTGGCCGTTTATATGAATGTATTAGTATAAATTCATATGTTAGGTGAAGTATTTAAAATGAGGTATAAATGATGAAATTGCTTGGTTTTGGGCACGTGTAAGCATTCATTTGATATCCCATTTGATATCTAGATGTGCAAAACAAGAATCATATAACTTCATTGTTGTTTTTCTTGTTTTTAAATTTTCCGTATTACTTTGCAATTGGGTGTTCCTGGGGTATCATTACGTCATCCAAATTTGGCTAATAACGAAAAGCCACCGCTAAATCCCTAAAATGAACGAAGGATACCGTGGACACAATAAGGACTTTAGTGTTGATCCAGGCTGCATTATGGCGGATTTCTCTGGTAAAGATGAACTGTAAAGGCAGCGTAAAGAGCTAAACTTTGTAATGCCTCCTGAGCCCAGTCAAAGGCAGCCGGGAGTTTTACAAACCTGCCGAAACGGATCCAAATCTCTTCCAAAGACAAGTTTCTCTCCGTGTCTTGATTGTGTTCCCAGCGCGAGGATTTATTCATCAGCGTGGCTGTCAGAGGAGAACAGAGCAGCTCGTGGCATTGTCTTTAATGAGCTCAAGTGTGTTCAATAATCCACTTGTCTGCTTGTTTGGAAGATAATGATACTTCAGGAATATATTTCCATGTTTAGCAGTTCAAAGATGATATTAGTGACACTCTAAGCTTGAGTAGAAACACTTCAGGCACAGTCCGAGTCGGGTTAGTACAGCACAGTTTGGTACTGGTCAGCAAAGAAGAGGAAAACAAGTTATGTTTCGACATGAAAAATATAGAAAGTATTGAAGTGAACTTTGAAAACTTGCCAATAATTGAGGCAAAGATTGTTTTCTGTTTGTTTCCAACTTTTTGAACTTTAAACTAGCTGCACTAGTGTCCCACATTTTAGGGCCTCGCTACTTAATATAAATATATCTACTCATGTTTAATGCAGTGTAGAAAGAGAATGCAATGTTTTGCTCATTCATTTTTGTTCATTGCGTTGGCTCAGTTCTTGAATGGGAAAAGAGTTTGTCAAACCATTCAGCACTAATCAATGAACAGTCAGTGTAGCTTTGAAAAGACATTGTTTGAGACAAATGGTGTTTTGTGGAGAAAGGTGAGCACAAGGATAATTTTCTACAAATCTGTACAAAAATGACTAGAGTTTTTTCAGTGAAATCAAGTTTTTACAATCTGTAGGCATTGTTTCATTACGTGAACATCACTCTGCAAAAGGTTTCACTTTTCAAAACTTGTCAAATACATAGACTTCTCTATATACTTTCTCTCCATGGAGATGAAAGTGTAGAAGCATCAGGAATGAGATCAAACGCCTTTGATTGAATACATTTTGCAGTGAAAACATCAAAAATGAATGAAGTAAAATACCAGATGTGCTGGTTACTGATTGAAATTTTTTTTTAGACATCTGTGTAAATGTAATCTCAGTATTTTGTACGTGGCCTAATGTATAGAGTTACACAGAATTTACTGATGATTGTTTAAAAAATATATTTCTTTACATAGCTTTTTCACCTGGATGTGATTTGTGATCATTATAGCCAAAATTTCTGATTATAACAAAGAAAATGGGAAAATGGGAACAAAGCCTTGAGTGAGGTATAAATAAACAACAGCTTGAAATGCTGAACTGTTTCAATAAATGTACCAAAGCCATGAAGAAAAACTGTTAATATGGTGAAGTTCATCATCAGTTATCTATAGCTCCACCTTTAGGAAAGTGAACGTCTGTGATGGAACCAAAGGTCAAAGTGTTCTCAAGGTTGTATGGTACAGTAGGCTTTTCTAGGAAGGGTTCAGACACCTTTTGGTGATGGAAACGTGGTTATTCTTGTGTATTTAAGTGAAGATTTTATATGTTAGTTTTCTTGCTATGCAATACATTTTTACCAAACTATTAGGACCTGATCTGATGGGTTAGTACGGTTCACTTATTTGGGGTGCTTTGTTTCCGACCAGTACTGTACCTGTTTTTAATGTCAACAATGCACTAGGGTAAAATGATGTTAAAGAAAAACAACCTTTTTTATACACATATATACTAGAAACCAAACATAGTGCTAACATCATATTACCCACTTGCATAATCTTCTACATTTTATACAAAGCATTTATCTGTACAGTATAATAATATCAGTGTTTTAACATGTCATTACATTAGGTAATCAGTGATGCTTTGTGCCTTTTAAGTCCTAGAGTTTGACTTATGAGGTAGTGTTACAACCCATGTGTGAAACGGGTTAATAGTGGGCTCATCCAGGTATAATAATAAAACAATATGTATGACACAGCTCAGGTAAGTATTAAAGATAAAAATACTGTTGGTGCTAACACTCTGAGCACCATTTTAGTAATAGCTATGTTTCTCTGGAGGTTCTGAGCTATGTCATATTTAATAATTAAAACTTGACCAGAAAAAAAATGTATAATCGCTCATTCTACAATCCAGTTTCAAAACAAATTAGTATAAACATTTAGTTGTGGTGTGTCTGTGTCTTTAAGCCCCGCCCCACAAGCCCAGTCTGCTCTGATTGGTCAGATGTCCGACTGGGTGTTATATTTCCCAACCACAATAATTGCAGCTCTTAAACTACAAAACACAAACAAAACGCATTAACTCATTCCTCCTTAGCACTTGAAAAATTTGTAAAAGGTCCATTTCGTTACAGGATGACATCACTTTGTAACAGAAGGTCAAACTGCCAGACAACCCTTTTGACAAGGTTAACATAATATGATTTTACGATACAAATTTGGTCGAAAACAAAAGCCCTAGAGGTCACGTAGAGGTGTTCCTTACTTTCCGACCCCCGGTGTTGAGCTTCAGAGGGGTCAGGTAGGGGTCAAAGATCATGTGACTGGTCTCGATGTCGATGGGGGACTGCCTCTTGCCGATGGCGCACAGATTCCAAGCGGAGTTCACCAGACCCCAGAAGGATGGCACTGGAACCGAACAAGACAAGAAACAGATTGAAAGTTAAAACTCTTACACTGAGAGGGAGAGTTTCATTATGATGATGCGGAAAGGATGGGGAGTTGGGGACATTTGAATTTACATATGGCTCCATTAAAAATCTCACCAAAATGGAGCGTTCATTAAATTCTCCAAGGTTATTATCAGGGAGTTGGAAGAGGAAAGTGACTTTTTTACTAAGACCAAGTACAGTCTCCCGGAACTGAGGCATTCATCAAGGACACAAGTTTCAGAATTACAGGTGGGATCATTGTCTGGCATTAGCATAATGGAGGAGCGTACTGTTTTAATAAGGAAGAATATGTCAAGAGTAGAACACGGTGAGTTATATTTGAACATACTGTCAAAGAGAGACGCTGACTAACCGACTATTTAGTTTGAATGGCTAAACTTGAACATTTTAAGCATGAATAATTTACGGGACTTGTGCATAAAAAAATGGACAACATACTGCATCACTGAGAAACTAAGATCATGAACTTGTAATAATCTGGATGTAATATGAATGCTTTCTTTGGATATTTATTTATTTATTCATTTTGATTCATTCATTCTGAATTTTCTCTCTTTTACCCTGTGGTGTTTTATTTCTTTATTCATTATCTTAAAATCTTTCATTATTCATTATAGTTTATTATTTTTCTTTTTTCCTATGAGAAAACGATCACAAATGAATTTTAAAAAAAGATTTAAATGCTTTATATTATTGACTGAACGATAATAAAAATCTTAATACAAGCATTATTCATAGTCAACATTACAAAAAGACAACACTGTTTTTGGATGACAAATCTGGAGTAAGCCATAAACAAATGAAGACATGTAAAGTTGCACTTCTTGGTCACATTATTGCTGTAAACACTTTTTTTACACTGAGGTCAAGATGACAAAGATGTACTTTTTGAGTGAAGGGAATTTCTATGTTGGGATTTTAAGAGAAATATATGACATACCAAAAAAAAACCCTCAATGGAATAAAGGATCTGCTCTCACAGCTTTATTAAATTCACAGAGCTGCCACAATCTGAAAATGGACCCATTTAGGACCAAGTGTCTCCAAAATGATACTGATAATGGAAAGTACTGACCAGAGGGTTATGTTCATTCAGATGAAGTATGTACTGAAAAAACACACAAAAAAAGCATTCTCTATCCTTGGACTGATGTTGGAAGTCTTCCCAAAGATACACCTACACACCAAGCTGCATCCCTATTGGCTGCTTCATTCAGAGTATTCCCTTTACAGTCAACATTAACATTTCTGCAGCTCTGTTGGATGCAAAGACCTTGTTCAGCCAGTTATTATACGGCCTTTTTACTGGACACATAAACATCTTTGTCCGTGCAGCAGAAGGCCTTGGTTCTTCCTGCAGCTGGACAATGCCTAACCTGATATAAAGAACACAACGACATTGAATAGGTCACATGTACACAACCAGAGCATGTGGAGAGTACATACGTGCACAAGGGACCCATTATGAGTGACATTCAATCATTATTTACTTACAAAACAATGCATGTCTATAAGTTATTTTACTTCTTAGGAACTCTCTAATGAAGTCGTATAGTGCGTGATACTCTGCGTTGTGGCTGCAGCAGTGAAATCAACGACACAACATCTGCAGAAATCATCGCCTTTTGCACTTTCAGACACAAGACAGCAGTTTACACTTTTGCGCTTCGGAGATATGAATAAATTGTTGCTAAAATGTTTGACAAAACTAGGCACAGGGTGATTGCATGCATTCTTACGAACAGCCTGTGGCATCGTTCTTGAAATGTATTCCATGCAGAATGTTTTGGCTGTCGCTGTCGATCATTTTAGTTAGTGTTGTCCATGACCTCGCAGCTACACGTTCAAAGTTTCAACAGCTGCACTCTCTGTTGCTATGGTTACATGTAATATTGACCAGTGTACAGGACATAGACCTACACACAAAGACGCCGCATTGACTGGAGTGTTTGCCGACCACCACTTCCAGATGTCAAACACATAAAATAAATAACATTAATTTGCAGATATTTAGTTATTATTAATGCTACAAAATGTATGAATGCGTATAACAAAATGGCCTTTGTCCAGGGCGTACCCAAAGGTGCTGGGATACGCTTCCATGAACAGGAATAAGCAATTTTTCATAAAACCTATAGTGTGGTTTGTGACATCCGTAACCAAGCAACACAATCAGTTTCACATATCTGTAAATATGTCTATAGAGATGACGTCACACAAGTCTAAATCTAGTAAAACTCAAAAGCAGTGCAGAGAAGTCCAGGACTAAAGCAGAGAAGTGGAAAAAAGGCCGGGATGAACAAAAAATGAATAAAAAATAAATAAATAAAGCAATTAGATCAATATAAAGTGCTGGACAGAGCTAATGGTTAATGCTGTGTGCTGTAGGTTTTGGGGATATTTGACGCATGTGTAATAAGATTCAGAGATGTTGTTTTATTCAAGTTTTACGACACATACTTCAATAACTACGGAATTAAAGAGATTAATCACATCCAACAGTCTGAGATCTACACTCAAGCTCTTTAAGTCTGAAGAATGCACGTGTCACATGACGTCCAGATCTTTACGCCGCTTAATGGTTTTGTTGCACAACTGTCAGTTAATCCCAAAAGCCAGGAAATTCAACCAACTTAAGAACTGATTATATGTCCTCTAAGTCATTCTTATTTATTTGTTCAAACGTGTGTAACTATACAAAACAAATTCTGCAGCGTAACAGGAAAGCGGTGTCCATGACATGAAAGTGTGGTGATATGTCTGCATGACATTAAAAGCAGACGAAATTATGATAAACAATAAACAACAGACCATCATTCACATTTATTCCTGTTCCACGGCGCCAGAAAGAGACAGTAACAGTCAGCACCAGAGCAGCAGAAACAGACAGAACAGAATTATGAATAGCTGTATACTAAATCATAAAGAAGCGCTACAGAGCAGGGCACACTTGTCTAAATAAACCATGCAGTGCAGGCTTGTGATATGTGTATGCGTTAACCCCTGGATAAGGCCAGTGCTGGCACAAGCTAATGCCTTCCCCGAAGTTGGCACAGCATGACACGGTGGATAAAATAGCTGTGATTATGTCCAAACCCAGGTGTGCACAGCAATTACCAGCACAAGAACACTAGCTCTGGTATTTCAATCACATGCTGGGACGTATCAGAGCTTTTATAAGTAGTGCTTATTGGACTGTTTGATGTAGTTACATGTAATGTCAAATGGCAGCATGTGTTTGATTTCATTCAAATTAAAAGTGATTTTTATTCATTTCACCCGACAAAGGAACGGTTTTCCATTTTGCCTCAGTCCGTTTTAAATGACCTTTGCCCCAGAGAAGACAGTGGTGTTTCTGGATGGTGTTCACATGTGTCTTCTTTGTTTGATGCTAACATTGCGCTGCAGCTGGATTCTCAAGAGATTTGGGAGTTTCCAAACGCACGTAAATTCATCTTGTGTCGCACCAAGAGAATTGCTTAAGTCAAACCGTGGGCTCACCGGACTCTTGTGACCAATGATAAAAGTCAGAATTCTGAGAAAATAAACATGAATTTTTAGATTGATGTGAATTAGATGCGGTTTACCTTGTGAGGAGGAAAAGTCAGTACAGTGGTCCCTCGTTTATCGCGGGGGTTACGTTCTAAAAATAACCCGCAATAGGTGAAATCCACAAAGTAGTCAGCTTTATTTTTTACAATTATTCTCTATGTTTTAAGACTGTAAAACCCTCACCACACACTTTATACACTTTTCTCAGACAGGCATTAACATTTTCTCACATTTCTCTCTTGTTTAAACACTCTCAAAGTTCAAACCTTAGCATCTTCCTCTGCTTTTTGGGTGCGACCGCAGGTGCCTTTGTCGGTGCAGAACGTTTCGTCGACATTGTGGGTTTTGTCGGGGAGAAAACTTGCAAACATACAGCACTTCAGAGTCACACTGCTAGCAATCGAACATTTATCTAAATTTGGCCGAACGCATTCTGTACTGAACAGGAGACACGGCATGGAAGAGACTGATTGACAATGGTCTACAGTCCCTTAGCCAATCAGGACGCAGAACACAATGGGCGAGTTCTCCCTTAGCCAATCAGGACGCAGAACACAATGTGCGAGTTCTCCCTTAGCCAATCAGGACGCAGAACACAATGGGCGAGTTCTCCCTTAGCCAATCAGGACGCAGAACACAATGTGCGAGTTCTCCCTTAGCCAATCAGGACGCAGAACACAATGCGCGAGTTCTCCCTTAGCCAATCAGGACGCAGAACACAATGGGCGAGTTCTCCATTAGCCAATCAGGACGCAGAACACAATGGGCGAGTTCTCCATTAGCCAATCAGGACGCAGAACACAATGCGCGAGTTCTCCCTTAGCCAATCAGGACGCAGAACACAATGTGCGAGTTCTCCATAAGCCAATCAGGACGCAGAACACAATGTGTGTTCATACGCTGTAAAAAAAAAAAAAGCATGCAAAATTGCACTAAAAAAAATCTGCGAAACAGCGAGACCGCGAAAGGTGAACCATGTTATAGCGAGGGACAGCTGTATACTGAAATTTAAGAGAAAATTTTGCAAAAAGAAAGCTAGGTAGATTGGGCAGAATTCTCAGATAAAGGTCAAAATGCTGAGCGGAAAAAAAGTTTATTTCATTTTTATTTCATCTCAGATATGCAAGACTAAAGTAAGAATACTGAGATTGTTCTTACAAAAAAAAAGCATTAACCACCCAGTAATTTTCTACTGTAGCCCTACTCCTCTTCTATACCTAACCATCTTTAAGTCAGTGTAGATGTCAGTGTTTGTTTGTTTTTCTTCCATGAGTCCTTCTGGTCCCGTTGGCACTGTTTGGACCCTCTGTTTGTGCACTCACTGAAAAGATGTTTGCTTACAAAGATGTGAGGTCCAGTCGAAGCCTTTATGTCTGCACCGGGAGCTGACTGACAGCTCTGACTGACGGCTCACTGCCTCTGCTTGATGAATATTTTAGAGTCTGCCAGCCAGCTTGTGTAGTTGAAGCTAGCTTAAGAACAAATATGAGCTTCTCTATGGAGTCAACCAGTTTCTATACAATAATTAGACTGACTGAAGTGTAAATACAAAAGCTAAAAGAGCAGTGGCTTCAATATTTATATTGTACTTACAGCTGCAAACGTCCAGAAAGGGCTGATCCAATGACACTGGGTGAATTTTAATAATGGGCAGCTACCAGCTTTTAAGACACACTTTGATGTAACAAGATAGCTATAACACCGTGAGAATACTAATATGATCTATCACATGACCCAGTGCCTCCCTCATTAGCTTCCAATTGAATTCAGAATTAAGTTCAAAATCCATCTCCTCACTTATAAGGCCCTCAGTCCTATCTCAAAGACCTCATAGTGCCTTATCGTCCTAACAGAGCTCTTCAATCTCAAAGTGCAGGGCTACTAGTCGTTCCTAAGGCTTTCAAAAGTACAATGGGAGGTAGAGCCTTCAATTACCAACCTCCTTTTTTATGGAATCAGCTCCAGCTCAAGTTAAACAGGTCTAGGCCAAGACACTGGGGAATTTCAAAGTTTTTCAAAGAAAACAGAATTTTGACATTGTTAACATTGCAAGATTAAAGTCAGAATTTTCTGGAAAAAAGCTAGTCAGAATTCAAAGAAAAAGCTGCATGATCAAAGTCAGAATTGTAGAAAAGATTCTGACATTCAAGTCAGGATTGTAAGATTAAAGTTTCTTTCTTTCATTCTGCGCTGAAAGAAGATCTGCATTGTGAGAATAAAGTCAGAATTCTGAGAAACAAAATGTACATTTTGAAATGAATGTTTTTGAATTTACTGGAAAAAAAGATTAATTAAAAAAAAAAAAAAGCATCCTACTTTTACAGAAGCTTTAGAGACAGTATTTGTTTTTACATTCTTTCTCTGAGTCTTATGAAAGCAGTACAAATAAGAGAGAGTTTTGCAGATGTAGGGGGAAAGTGAGATGCAAGGAGAAGGACACAGGTAAATACAAGGTAGGAGCACGACAATGAGAAGACGTATTGAAAGGAAGCCCTGAAGGAGGTCTTTGGCTGTGGTGGCGCCATAAAACACAACATACGCCGTTATCCTCAGATCGGTGGGTTTACAAGAGCTGATATGTGTGTCGACAAGCAGAATGTCAAATCAAATCCCTGTTCGGAGGAGTGCTGCAGGCTGGCTCCACCAGTATCTGATCCTCTGCCATGATGCGATTACTGACATCTGCAGAACTGGGGCTGAATGGGATTGGCTGTGAACACCGGGGTTACGGTTACAGCCAGATGTGTACATGTTAGCATCACAGTCTACATGGACATATACTATACACAACAATGGGATCATGCCACCATAAATCCACAGAGCCTTACATGACCGGAGTAAAGCCGCTGTCATACGTATTCACACACACACAACGGTGTTGATTTCAATTGCTGTCACACACTTTCACACATACTTAGACAGATGAGAGCGCTGATGGGGAGCTGTCATCATGCTTGTCAGACTGGCTTCAGAGAGTAAAACAGCTGTCATTATCATCAGCATGCTCGTCTGAGAGGTACACGCGGAAAAAGAATCACAGTCTGAGCCGAAAAAATGTAGCTTTACTCAAAGGAGAGCACTATCCGGCTTCATTCTTTTAACGCCAGATATTTACATTGTCCAACAACTTCTATCCTCTGTTAGGTATGTGCACGCTTACACCTCACTATGAACTATGACCTCTGTATGACCCTAAAATAAAGCGACTCGACACCTGTGGTCAACAACTTATCAGTAAAGTCTCACAGGAAACTGACCGTACCAAGAGAACAGCCAATGACAGTGACACTGAGAGCTTGAATACAGGAGACTTTTTGTATATTCTGTGTGACAGCCCGTGGGCATGTAATCTTATATTACATATAAATATACTTGTTATATATACATTGAATTTAAATTACTGAATCATAGTGGTCTTTTACAATCATCGCTTTCATCTGAACCTGGTCCAAGAATCAGAACTCAACACCTCAAAGTTAGTTACCATTTAGTAAAGGTCTTGGTTTTGTCTCGGCCTCAAACTCATTTAACTTGGTCCTGTCTAAGTGTTGAACTTAGAACACTTGGGATTGAATGAAAACCTCATTTTATATTACTTAAAATCACTCTAACTCCGCCTCCTTCACCAAACACTAACCTCCATGAGTCTGGATCTGGTCTAAAACTGGACTAACTCTGCCTCCTTCACCAAACACTGACCTCCATGAGTCTGGATCTGGTCTAAAACTGGACTAACTCTGTCTCCTTCACCAAACACTAACCTCCATGAGTCTGGATCTGGTCTAAAACTGGACTAACTCTGTCTCCTTCACCAAACACTAACCTCCATGAGTCTGGATCTGGTCTAAAACTGGACTAACTCTGCCTCCTTCACCAAACACTGACCTCCATGAGTCTGGATCTGGTCTAAAACTGGACTAACTCTGTCTCCTTCACCAAACACTGACCTCCATGAGTCTGGACCTGGTCTAAAACTGGACTAACTCTGCCTCCTTCACCAAACACTAACCTCCATGAGTCTGGACCTGGTCTAAAACTGGACTAACTCTGTCTCCTTCACCAAACACTAACCTCCATGAGTCTGGACCTGGTCTAAGACTGGACTAACTCTGCCTCCTTCACCAAACACTAACCTCCATGAGTCTGGATCTGGTCTAAAACTGGACTAACTCTGTCTCTTTCACCAAACACTAACCTCCATGAGTCTGGATCTGGTCTAAAACTGGACTAACTCTGTCTCTTTCACCAAACACTAACCTCCATGAGTCTGGATCTGGTCTAAAACTGGACTAACTCTGTCTCTTTCACCAAACACTAACCTCAATGAGTCTGGATCTGGTCTAAAACTGGACTAACTCTGCCTCCTTCACCAAACACTGACCTCCATGAGTCTGGATCTGGTCTAAAACTGGACTAACTCTGTCTCTTTCACCAAACACTGACCTCCATGAGTCTGGACCTGGTCTAAAACTGGACTAACTCTGTCTCCTTCACCAAACACTGACCTCCATGAGTCTGGATCTGGTCTAAAACTGGACTAACTCTGCCTCCTTCACCAAACACTGACCTCCATGAGTCTGGATCTGGTCTAAAACTGGACTAACTCTGTCTCTTTCACCAAACACTAACCTCCATGAGTCTGGATCTGGTCTAAAACTGGACTAACTCTGTCTCTTTCACCAAACACTGACCTCCATGAGTCTGGACTTGGTCTAAAACTGGACTAACTCTGTCTCCTTCACCAAACACTGACCTCCATGAGTCTGGACCTGGTCTAAAACTGGACTAACTCTGTCTCTTTCACCAAACACTAACCTCCATGAGTCTGGATCTGGTCTAAAACTGGACTAACTCTGTCTCTTTCACCAAACACTGACCTCCATGAGTCTGGATCTGGTCTAAAACTGGACTAACTCTGTCTCTTTCACCAAACACTAACCTCAATGAGTCTGGACTTGGTCTAAGACTGGACTAACTCTGCCTCCTTCACCAAACACTAACCTCCATGAGTCTGGATCTGGTCTAAAACTGGACTAACTCTGTCTCTTTCACCAAACACTGACCTCCATGAGTCTGGATCTGGTCTAAAACTGGACTAACTCTGTCTCTTTCACCAAACACTAACCTCAATGAGTCTGGACTTGGTCTAAGACTGGACTAACTCTGCCTCCTTCACCAAACACTGACCTCCATGAGTCTGGACTTGGTCTAAAACTGGACTTGGCCTGTTTGGATTTTATAACTGTTCCTTCTTACCTATTCCAGTGTATTGTATCCAGGTTTTGGTCCAGACTCATCTCTCATCTTGGTTTTTCATACTCTTTGGTCTCAGACATCACTCGTCTGGCTCAGTCCAATCCTGACTGCAACACTATTCAAAGTATTAACCAAATGACCCAGAGAACTCTGAAATACACATACTGGGCAATTCACAGTTTCTCATGTCACTGTCAAGATGTTCTAAAAGGCTGTTGGCAAAGTTAACGACAGATTGTGCTGGAAAAAGGACAACTGAGGCTGAGCTGGAGCTGCACATTCATTATTCATTTAACCTTTATATACCCTCAGTTATAATAACTAACATGTTGGAATTGTCTAAAAAAAGAAAAGTTTTTCACTGAAGAACTACCTGACATTTAGTACTTTGTCGCTGGCTTTTCCTTCACTAAGTGTGACGTCTAGAAAAGAGTTGCTCTCAATTCCCCTCCTGCTCAGTTTAGAATATCGCCCTGGTCGCCCTGGTTCAAGCGAGAGTTTGGATACTCTACACAAAGGCATGGGAACTAATGCGAAGAGCAAGACTGCTGTACGTTTGCTCACTTATGCAGGAGGGATCTTGTGATGCCGTTTTAAAATGTTTGTAGAGTGCTGGGTAGTTGTTCCATATTGCTTCCACTGTCCTAAAACTTGAATATTGTGTATAATGTCTTGTGTCTTAAATCTGACCAATTTTGTAAAGTTGCACATCTAAACTGGCTGCAGATTCTCTTAGTTCTATTCATTTTTTTGTTAGATGCGTTATACAGACCATATGTTGTCCATCAATATTTTAAAATGATTTATTGTGCCCATCTCAAGCTGTTGGCCGAGCAGTGCCAAACAGTTATATGAGTGAAAATAGCCCTAAGTCTATTCTAATTGAAACGTTACTTGGTTTGTTCATATCAGGCAGCTGTGTCCTTATGTAAATAATAAGTGAGCTTTTTTTATTTAAACTAGCGTACTCGTCCAGAATCAGACTAAATTTGGGCTCAAAATTTTTCATTTCAACTGGAATGTCTTTTTGTATATCTGGGGCAGATGTAGATATTAAACACGATATCCATTCCTTAGTGAGCTTCATCCCATCCACCTTCTCTGGTCCTAAAGTCCCCACCACCTTGCATGTTGAGCAACCCAAATCTGTTTTTTCCCATCACTAGCCAGGGATAGGAGGTCTGTTTGGCCTTGAACTGGGCTGCTGTCTAGATACTTGGACATCCCTCGCTAGACGGTCCTGATTCCTCTCCGCTGCAATCACTCGCCTCTCCCTCCACATGTGTTGCCCCCTGCACCTCCACTTACTGTTTGTCCCGGCTGACTGTGGACCCCTGCTCTGGTCCAGGAGCTGGGCTGGCTTTGAACTGACCCACGCCACTGGCTCCTTCTGCAGCAGCTCTGTTACCTTCTTGTGCTGTGATTCTCAGCTGTTTAAAAGCCCAATACAACTTTTCATTTCTTTTAAAGAAAGAGAGTAAATTTGATTGTCTTTTTGGCATTTTGATAGCTGCGATTACCTACCTGTTGTTGCTAATGGATACTTTTAGTATGTGTACGTGACGAAGACTACCCCTTTTTTTTTTTTAAACAATCCCATTTAAATAAAGGCCCTAAATTACTGTAAAACTATAATGTGTCCTAGCCAGGCTATTATAAAAAATATTTTTTGTGTTTATTAATGCATTGCCCATGAGTTTAGTGCAACAGGCCTTTTGTGTACGAGTATTTTATTGTAAAAGATAAAAGCAGGAATGGATGATGTATCAGGGCAGCTTTTAATTAAGTGTAACAGAGGCTAAGTATCTTGGCTCTCCTGTTTATTATAATGTAATTATTCATAAATCTAGGCTTTCTAGGCAAACATTCAGGGCTCAGGGCAATTTTTTAAATGAACTTATCCCAAGGGTTGCCAGATCCACAAAAACAGTCACCAGAACTCACCCTGTCAAAATAAGAGAATTTCCGGGTTATGATCTGGGAGGATCCGGCTGAAATTATGCCCTGATGATGATACATTTTATACAATTATACTGTTTATGTGCTCTATAGTCATCTCTATAGTATTTGTGAGTAGTGCTTATGAACTGCTGTAGGGAAAAGAGGATATCTCTGCAGACCAGACTCTACACTTGACTCATACATGCGTATAATTAAACTCTTGTGCTCCTGGAGTTCAATAAAGAGTGAAATACAAAAACACTGCAAACACAAACATGTCACGATTCTACTGTCACCAATAAAATTGCAGGTTATATTTTTCCAGTGGTGTTTGTTCAGATTAAATCATCTGTGTTTCTATTGTCCACAAGAAAACGGCTAGTTGTGGTGGATGGAAGGTTTAAATTATTCTGATCAGCACAATGTTGGATTGGTTTAGTACAATATTATTATTGCCTTGACAGTGACTAAATACTTGAAAGTAAGGGACTCGCCTTAACGCTGGTGTGATCACAAGCCGTAAGAAAACAGACCTCAGGACTGTGTCAGATGCATCAGGATGTATTCAGATCTGTGTAGAGGTGTGAATGGCTCTGACTTCATCATGGACAGTGTACTGTTGTATAAGACACTCCTCATAAGAAGCAGCATGTGATTGTATTCAATCTCTTTAGTATACCCTTACTTATTAATAGGAGTGCATTAGTGAGGCAGAGGTGTCTGGATAAATTTGTGTGATTAATCAAGCTTTTACATCAGCAATAAAGTAATCAGAAGAAAGCTCTCATTAATTTCACTGATTGAGCATTTCAAATATGCTTTAACAGTATCTTTTTTAGTGTTTTTAAGTGTTTTTTAACCACTATGGGTGCCAAAAAGCGCTAAAAAGCACTCCAGAAGCGAGGCAGTGGGCAGACTGACGCTCATTTTCTGGTTTGGTGAAGAGTCGCTGCCTTTACAGACTCAGTAAGCTCCGGTTTTAAGTCCATATCATATACCATATCCTAGCATTGCCAGGGTGTCACTTATGTCAGTGCCATAACTCTATGTTAATTCTTTGTTAATGAGGGGCAAGAGGTCTGGGCTGTCTGAGAAAGCTTCATGAATCCCATGTAGAGCCTTCTAAGAAATTCTCATACGAAGAATTTTTAATAAGCTTCGTACGAAAACGAGGCCCACTGAGTTGAACTGGAGGAGAAGCAGGCCCAATGCCTTTATTAGATTCTGATTCAGACGACTTTATTAATCCCACCAGGGGCAATTAATGTGAGCAGCAAATAGGACAACAAACAGACATGACAACAAAAAATAGTCTTAAATGTTTTTTGGGTTTTTTTTAAAGATGAATAATGCGCAATTAAAAACAGAATACTGCGAATTTAAAAGACGAATATCTGTTGGGATGAAAGACTTTGAATACCTATTTGCTTTACAATATGGAAAAACATAGCAACATCCCAAAGGCAATGACATTTATTTTTTAGATTAGATTTGTCTGGCTATTAGCACGACTAGCTCGCTAAAAACATTGCACAACCTTTCAGCTTAACGCAACTGGATGACGTTGCGCTTTTATAGCCCTCCCTTTTTACTCTCAATACTCACTTTACCTACTCTTTTTTTTTATGTTAATGTCCCTTTCCTCCTGCATATTCCCTCATTCATAACCAATCCTCCACATCCACGTTTTTGACCCTTTCTCTGCCTCGTCGTTCACCTGCTCCACTCTGGCAGCCTCCTCAGTGAGAGTACGGTGACAGCTGCTGCAGTTTTGACCCCGACTCTGCACTCGGACATATATTATCTCCGCAGCTGTGTGTTTGTGAGAGCGCTGGGGGCCCCTCTGTCAGTAAACATGTGTGCCGTACGTGTGGAGAAACAGTTTCCACATGCACAAGAGGATGTGTGCAGAAGGAGTGAGTGATTGAGAGGTAGGGAACATGCCTGAAGGCTTATGAATTATTATCATGCACTGTGTCTACAGTATGGCAAACAGTCCAAGATAAGTTTAATCAAATCTAGCAGAAGCTGAGGTCAGATTGTATAAAGAAAGTCACGCTGTAGGAGGAAAAAAAAAAATCACAATTCTATAGGTACAGTAGTGTATTCACTCTGTAGTTGTCAGCTACTAGCGCTGCTAAAGAATGTCTGCAGGGAAGAGGATATCTCTGCAGACCAGGCGGCACTAGAATCATACATGTGTCAAAATAAAGTCTTGTGCTTCTGGAGTACAACAGTAAACTACAAATACAACAACCACAAACAAGTCATGAACGTGATGCGACTGCCATAATCTTGAATAATTTAAATCAACCACTGTACTGTATTGTAGGTAATATTTTGATGCGCTATATTGTTTGCTGGCAGTAGAAGGCTTTAAGTTATTCTTTTCAACACGGACAAGGTTTTCATTTTGACCAATTTAAACAATGACTTAACATTTCCATCCATCCAATATTTAAACCTGGTATGAATTAGATAAGATTTAAAGATTTAAATGTAGCCCAAGGTTTGGCCAACTTTAAATTGACTCAAGTTCGAGACAATACCTGATTTTCTTTTGGCTGTTTCTGTCGCAGACACCACTCAACCCCAAAAGCAGCCAAGGGACCTCTCCTGCTTTTCTTTATTAAAAATCAATCTGTCCACAAAATACTAATACATTTCACCATCAAGTTTAGAGCTGACCCTAAACTTTTAGCTCCGACTTCACCTTCGGCACAGCAATTATCTCTGCCTCGTTATGCATCCTTGTTTCACGTATGTATGTATTCTTCTCTAAAACGACTTATCAGCACTGAATATACACTTTCTCAGTTTTATCAGTGGCCATTACTTCCTTATTGACCAGGTGTGTTGACCAATAGGAGCACTCCTTTTCATTCACTCCTCTGTGAATGAACAAAGATTACGTTCAAGACTTCTCATCTATCAAAATCCTTGATAATAAAGTCTAGATGACGTCTTATGATTCTGATGATGATTCTGTTAGGAGATTAAACAGTTCTTCGGTCAAGTGCATAAAACATTGCACATATCTAGATCTGGAATCAGCTGATTTATTCTAATGATAGTTTTAATGTTTATTTAATATTGTTTTCAATCATGATTAATAATTGCTCATTCATAATTGCTAGGCAGAGCCACATACAAGACCCTAAGGCTCTGAGTTACACTTTGTCATGTTGTCATAATAGGTGCTATAGATGTATTATAAGCATAGATCTATTTTTACACAGGAAATGGATGTTGGTCTGCCTCCATTGGCCTGGTACCAGTTTCACCAGTGGACACTTATGGTACTGCAGTAAAAAATCCCATGCAGTTCAGAAAGGATTTTCCCCATGTACTGCAATGTAAAACTACAACTTTCAAAATCTTATAGTATTGTTTACTGTCTATTTTGTTTTTCACATACGTTTTAGAAATCCAGTGAAAATAATTGTTTATTTTCATGCCGTCACAGCTCTGTCCCACATCCAAGCCTATTGGTCTGAACCTGACCAGGTCCATCCTGGTCTATTTGGGTCCGGATTACCAAGCATTCACAGCTTGCATTTAAAACTGCGGGCAAATGCAACAAAGATGCCTTTTTTAAGAAACACACTAGATGGTGCTGTTAGCCCAAATGCTAATATGGCTTTTTACCATTGCATTTTACCTGCCTCAGTGCTTTATGTTTGCTCCCTGCTCGTTTTTTTTTAGTTGGATAATACTAGTTATGTTTGATTTTTTACGCTGTATTGAAAACTAAACGTTACGTGACATTTTCATTACCAATTTATCTTATCTTAGCGCATGTTTGTTTAGGCACTGAGGTTCATATGTAGCATTCAGATATATCTACATGAACCGCGCTAACAAAGCAACCATTTCAACCGCAACAAACATGGCAGGTGTGAACGCACCCTTAATGCATCACTGATTTTAAAACCTTGAACCAAGGAGGTCATGACACCGTTGCTCACTGGTGCAAACAGGGACTGTGCTTTAAGAATAATGATATGAAAATTGAGAATAACAAAAATCCATTTTGGAAGTTGTACTTGATAACATCTCTATTTACACCGAAGACCATAGTGAACGATCATACTTTTTTATCACTGCAGTACCACTCATGTCCACTGGTGGAACTGGGGACACAGCAGAGGGGCTGGGGCTCTCTGGACACCATTAAACAAACTCCACTGAAGGAGGAAGCCCCGAGGAGCACCTCTCCTTTTAACATTAACGCCTTTGACTCGGTTCAAATAGAACAGAACGGATAAGAAAGTCTCAGGACACAATGCGTCTCAAAAAACACCATGGATGAGTGATAGAGAATACCACACAGAGTCATGAAGGTGAACGGAAATGAAAATGGAAGAAGCACAAGGACTTTGGTCTTCAGGGACCGACATACCAGACATGAATTTAACAAAAGACAAGAGTATTAAAGGGAGAGCTAAAATATTTGAAAGACAGTGGAGGGCAAACTAAGCAGAACAGTGAACAGAATACTACTAGATGTAGAAGAACACTGTCACAGTTAGTGATCTCAGTTAGATCGCTAAAAAAAGAAGAATGTTGTAAATAAACATGCCTTCACTGGAATACTTCACTTTGTTATTGTGATATGTTACGGACAACTTTACACAGAACATAAATATGTTAAGATGAGCATACAATGTGTGATTTTTAGCCCAACTGACCCAATTTCTAGTTGTACATTAATTACTGAGTCAGTTTGAGTTTCAGGTCCCTTATGCGTCCTTGTTGTGCTGTGTACGGGGAGTTACGAGAGGCCATTAACCCCTCCTGACACACTCCCGACCAGTAATTGGATGGTCGGATGAAATTGTGACATGTCAGAAATTTTGGTCACAGTAAACCATCTGTAACTACTTTGTACGTGTGTGAGCACATTAATCGTGAGCTTCGGCTTACCTAGGATGAAATTAACTCATAAAGTATGAGTTGGGGTTCTATTTAAAACACTTTAAAGTCACATGTCCAGCTGTACAGTTAGGCCAGATCTGAATGGAAAGTATAATATCATTTTTTTTTTTTCTTCTTTCTTTCAATATCAATCTATTTCACAATATAAATATAATTTCAACTGGTTATGGTTGGCATCATTCTTTTTTTCAGAATTTGTAATATTTTTTATAGCTACTGCCCTTTCCGTCCACTGAGAATGCACCGTGGTCTGTTTAATATCTACTGCCAAAATGTGTTGTTGTTCACAAACATAGTCTATAGAGAGGGCCACATGACCGCTTCAACTGGACAAATACCAGGTCCGGAGTGAAAGTGCCAGGATGGAGGCAGGTGGGCGGATGTTGGTTTGGCAGCCCGTCGCACGAGCTGTGAAGAGGTGTTGTCTGGACCTGTTTGTTTAAGTATGCTGCACTTCCAAAATTAAATGTCTGCCAATGTGTATGTTTGTGTGTATGTGTGTGTGTGTGTGTGTGTTTACTTCCTCCCATCCAGTCAAACCCATTTGGACCAACCCACCTCTCTCTGAAGACAATAGCCATTAAGTGAATTGATTGCTTGTAAAAATAGGAGTTTTGGCACTTTCTGAAATGACACGATGCAGCCACGAAGCCCGCAAACACTCCCATTAACCTTTCCTGTTCTTTCCCAAAAGCTATTTATTGTGTTAAATCATTTCATTATCAGCTGCTACTGCCATAACACAGTCCCTTATCAGACATCCGCTCGGTCTTATGGAACAGTTATTCTCCGGTGTCTCGCTCTACATCTACATTTATGTCCTTTGTCTCTGCTTTTCCTATCACCACACATTTAAAGAGCCTTATAAATAAATCATCGCGACAAGTTGTAAATAAAGAAGTGCACTTTATAGGGCTTAAAAATGGATAGGGTTTAAATGCTTGTTTCCTTGTCATGAACAAATTGGACAAATACGCAATATTCAGTGGCCACGGGGTTCCAGCCATGTGGAGACAGGAGAAGTAGTCAATTTAAAATATATTTGATTGATTTATTTTGGTTTTTGTCCGTCTTGACAGTTTTATGTTGTAGATGAAGTTCAAACTAAGAGCATCACCCGCCAGGATTTCTTTCATTTAATGGTGTTGTCTGAATGTGTAAAAACTCAAATGTAGTGTCTTTCATTTTTTCCACTGTGTATCTCGAAGAGTAGTGAACATTGATGCTGATTTAGATGTTGAATGGATTATAATGCGTTATTTGCGTTATTTGTCAAAGGAGAACAGCGTGACATGACTAGATGGCCAGTTTAAATAAAACAAGTTACAAGCTTAAGTTTAACCAAATAAATGACCATATGAGATCTGTAAATTGGTATTTATTAAGCCATTACGGTGTATGTGTATATGTATATGTATAATATGTTAGTGTTAGCTTACCTCAGTTTGACGAACAGAAAAAATTGCAAAAAAATCAAGTAATGGTGAGCAAGAGAAAATCTGCTGATATTCATTTTAAACTAATTAATTTTTATCACTAAAAACTCACTAAAGGCAGCTCATTTGTTCGTTAGCTTTGCGCTAGTTAGGATGAGCTACCTAACCTCTTTTCTTCCCTGCTTCCCAGTAAAGCCACCCAGACTATTCATGTAATATATCAAAAAAGTCAAGGGAGAGTCCGGTTGAAATAATCCTAATTACATCTGGGTAGAATGTGTGAGAAGGGCTTTAGTGTATAAAGTGAAGAGGAATGGAGCCAGGTCAGTCCCCTGTGGAGCTCTAGGGTTGCCAGTTGCAGTCTCAGATAATGTTTTATCCAGATAACAACGGAAATGTCCACCATAATACTTCATACTTTCAGCAGGTGCAAAGAACAAAACCTGTGTTGTTTAAATTTGCCCTTAAGAATAATCTTGAATTCGCCCTTATGTAAAATAAAGGCTTTTTAAAATATTTACATAAATCACAATCATAAAAAAAATAGATCATTGCTAAAACAGACCCCACTGACAAGCCAAATTAACATCCAAAGCTGTGACGCCTGAAAATAAATAAAAAATTCTTTAAAAAAAATTACAGTTCAAGTTGTATTTTGCTTAAGTATATTGTGTTCATGTTTTAGTCATTTATTCATTCAGATGATGCCACTTAACCTATTATGGATCTTAGGGCTAGAAACACACCACCAAACATCATCAACAATTCAAAACTGGAAAACTTGTGTTGAAGGACTTTTTTTAAAGATTAGAACTTGAAAAAAAAAACATTATGAGGAATTGTAAAGATTGACGGTTGTGACCCTCACCTCTTGCTCGAGCCTCTCGGTGCGTATGGCAGGATAAATGTCATGTGTATTTGTAAATAAAGAGTAGAGCACGTGTTTTTTAAACAGTGAGTCACTCGTCCATTAGCATCCAGCTAACATGCATTAGCGCCAGTCAAGGCTTAAGAGGCTGCTCCCCTCTGACCTATATTGGTGGTAAACACACACAGAGCCCTTGAACTGAGTCACTAATGTACATGCACAGTTCACACACAGAGCAGCAGAGGCAGACACAGGATTATGATGGATGTGATTTGTGAAGGTACTCCATTAGCGAACAGCTTATGGTGCTGCTGTAGGAAGTCTCGTATGTATATGATATCATCCTGTCATCTGATCTGTTCCGATGTCAACGGTTAATGAGATCAGGATTAGATGAAACGGCAACGGCATGTTGGGATCACTATGTATTGACTAGTTGTCTTTATGTTTTATCACTCATATCATGACAGCAATCAATATCATAAACATTTTACATAAATTACGTTAACACTGTAATACAACAAAGCCCATTTTAAAACATAACCACCCCCTTACTCTAACTACATGCTCTTAAGCTCTGAACTTGAGTATATAGTGAAACTCTGCTGTTTGTTGGCCTAGGCTGTAAGGTCCATCCACCAGCCCAACCTACTGCTTGCCTCTTATAAAAAAAACAAAAAAACAGTATGTTGTCAGAACTAAGAAACTAAATACATATTTCATCATATGTTACTTCTAGTGAAATAATTATGCACATGCTATATAATTAATCCTATCTATGTAATACAGTGGTCCCTCGTTTATCGCGGGGGTTACGTTCTAAAAATAACCCGCAATAGGCGAAATCCACAAAGTAGTCAGCTTTATTTTTTACAATTATTATATATGTTTTAAGGCTGTAAAACCCCTCACCACACACTTTATACACTTTTCTCAGACGGGCATTAACATTTTCTCACATTTCTTTCTTGTTTAAATACTCTCAAAGTTCAAACCTTAGCATCTTCCTCTGTCTTTTGGGTGCGACCGCAGGTGTCTTTGTCGGTGCAGAACGTTTCGTCGACATTGTGGGTTTTGTCGGGGAGAAAACTTGCAAACATACAGCACTTCAGAGTCACACTGCTAGCGATCCAACATTTATGTAAATTTGGGAAGCCGAACGCATTCTGTACTGTACAGGAGACACGGCACGGAGGAGATTGATTGACTTGTCTACAGTCCCTTAGCCAATCAGGACGTAGAACACAATGCGCGAGTTCTCCCTTAGCCAATCAGGACGCAGAACACAATGCGCGAGTTCTCCCTTAGCCAGTCAGGACGCAGAACACAATGCGCGAGTTCTCCCTTAGCCAATCAGGACGCAGAACACAATGCGCGAGTTCTCCCTTAGCCAGTCAGGACGCAGAACACAATGCGCGAGTTCTCCCTTAGCCAATCAGGATGCAGAACACAATGCGCGTTCATACGCTGTAAAAAAAAAAAAAAAAATGTAAAATTGCACTAAAAAAAATCTGCAAAACAGCGAGGCCGCGAAAGGTGATCCGCGTTATAGCGAGGGACAACTGTATTCATTCATTTTCTACCGCTTAGTCCCGTTGGGTATCGCAGGTGGCTGGAGCCTATCCCAGCAGCTTTGGGCCTTAGTTCTGTGACTCCTCACAGAAAGACCAGAGTTAGCCAAGGATGGTTTTGTGAGATCTGAATTTAATGTATGTAATGTATCCAGTGAATTCAGGAATTTGACTGTTTTCTGATCATAGACCGCAATAAATCAGGAATATAAGATGCTGTAGTATTTCATATTTTAAGTTGAAAAGGTCAGTACTGGTGGAAGTTTGAAAACACATCTCCTGCTGCTGTTTGCCTAGTTAAAATATGAGTTTAGTATTATACACATATGTTTATCCAGCAAATCCGTGACATATTAAGTGTATGTATATATGCATGACTGTTTCATACCCAGCACTTATTTATTCATGCAAATTAGCCATATGTTTTTGTTGTCGCTAACATAATTTTGTTTTCCCCCTTTTTGTAAAAAACATATGTGGCGTGTACATAATGTGTAACACTTAAAGTAGCTCATCTTGACTGAGAACATGTAAACGTGACATACAAAGGCTGCTGGAAATCGACCCCATAACCTTCCTGCTGTGAAAAAACAGCACCTTTTAAACCAGGCACTGCTGCTTTAAAACTGAAAGTGCTAAGTAAAAATAAATGCTCTAACACTTTTTTAAGACAGTAAGCTTCATCACACAGAAGTAAAGTGTGAAGAATCCATCGTCTTCTTGTTTGCACTCCATGTGTCTGAGATGGGACCATTAGGACGGATAAGAAAAGGCTTTTTACAGCTTCTGCATCAAGTGGAATTCAATTTTGTAAAGTCTCACAGCCACACTATAGATGCTTCTGTAAACACCTTTTTTGAAATGAGCCAATACAAGCCATAGCTCTTCTACAATCAATTATGAAACTGAATTATTGTAAATAAGCAATATTAAAGCCTGCAGACCAATTTTTACAGTGTAATATAAAAGTAATCATGTCGATAGTAAAGTCAACACAGCTCATACTGTGGCATTTTATATTTGTTCAAGCTAGTGATATTTTCTACGTTTGTAATAAAACAAAATCTTATCCACTAGAGACTCAAATAACTATAAAAATACAATGTGAATAATGAGATACACACTGGCCATGACAGAGACTAATGTACTCATTACATCTCATTACAGTCATTAATATCTGTGAAGAAGAATGAAGGCGCTACACTCGAGATAATTCAGGTTATACAGTTTGTAAATGTTATGCTTAAATCAAGATGTACCTACTGTTTTATCAGTTTTTGGAACCATGTTAAACAAGTGTGCTATTGAATATAATGAGTAATGTATTTAGTTGGAGACTGTTTTTAATGCATTTATAGAAAGTCTGCATTTGAATGTAATTCAGTTGTGTCTGCAGTGGAATGGAGCCAGGACGGCCCCTTGTGGAACTTCTGCACTAGTAATTACATTGTCAGAAATACAGTTCCCAGCCTGTGGTCTAGCTGTCTGGATCACACTGATCCAGCTTACATTGATGAACCTAATTTCAGTCATTTATAACTGTGTAGAAGAATTGATATACTGCAGTAGACTGATAATTCATGTTTTATGGGTTATTCCCATTTTGTTCGGTAAAATATCCAGTTCTTTCATGTAGTAAGGATGGGTGATATGACGTTTAAAAGTACCATTTTTGGTTAAAAAAAAGTGATGATCTTTATTTTGAACTAATTTAATTGTACTTAATTTTCATTTAATCATTGCCTATATTACCAGGTATATCATCCTACTTTACAAGTACAACCACTGATACTGCAGCTTTTCTAAATCCACTGCCCGGACAAAAAAAGAAGTCACCACTTAGATTTAACTAAGCAAATAGGCAAGAGTCTACCATACAAGATCTTGGCTAAAATTCAGGCAACATTGCACGTCACAACATTTATTTCCATCCAGAGTTGCATGTTTTTTTTTGCCAAGATCTTGTATTGATGATGGGAGAGTCGACCGCTGCGCAAAGTCTTCTCCAGCACATCCCAAAGATTCTCAATGGGGTTAAGGTCTGGACTTTGTTGTGGCCAGTCCATGTGTGAAAATGATGTGTCATGCTCCTGAACCACTCTTTCACAATTTGAAACAGATAAACATCTTTTTAACCACCACAGGATGTGTTTTCCAACATAGAAATGAGAAACTACTACTATTCAATGGGAGGCTCTTGACTATTTGCTTAGTTAAATCTAGGTGGTGACTTTTTTTTGGCCGGGCCGTGTATAATTCAAGAGAATACACCCAGCACCCTCACTCCAGTCTCAGCCGGTCACTTACCCACTCTCCTTCACCCCATTTCCTGTCCAGCTACTATACACTATCAATAAAAGCCAAAAAAGGCCCCAAAAGAAAGCCTATGATTGCTGTGTAAAACAGCAATCATAGGCTGAAGTGTTATTCACTTATTAAAAAACCTTAACATGAGCACTATTTTAAACAACTGTGGACATTGTATGACATGAGAAGTCATGTGACATTTTCTGTGGCTTTGTGGTGGCCAATCCGTGTGTGAAAATGATGTGTCATGCTCCTGAAGCACTCTTTCACAATCTGAAAGAGTGCTTTCAAGCTCTTTCTTTGTGAAGATGCTGGATTCTTGCAAGATATGGTTTCTCCCGACCTGCTGCATGTTCGAACCAGTGCTGTGGCAGGACTGACAGTTGTGGATGTGTTTCAGGTTTGACAACTAAGACTGATTTGTTTAAATGACCAGTTACTGACCCCGTATTTATCTAAATTACCTGCCCTTTGCGCTTTTTTTTTGGAAGTCCATCAGGCAAGTAGGGTTAAAGGTACTATCCCCTTTGCATTTTAAATTAAAACACTACATTTGCTGTCTATATTGCATTACACACAAGCAAAAATTAAAATAGTGAGTTATACATTACACTGCAGCTTTACCTCTTACATGACCGCATACTAGGATTTACTCACTTCTTTAATTTGGTTAATGGCAACAAACCCACATTTTTTCACGTTTGTTTTAAAACTACTTGATACCTTATACAGAAACCGCCGTTTGAAACCAGGCTTTTGTGATGTGTGTCTGTTTCCTTCTGCTGTGATGTCAAACAGTTAACAAGCTACAAGGATTTTCCACAAGCAGCACTTCAACTCTTTGCAGCTCCGACCCGCAGTGACACTGTGAGTCTGACATCCATCTGGAACAGGGCGCATTATGGCGTAGTTATATAGAAGCTCTTGATATACATCTGAATCACAGGTTTTCGGAGTCCGTATGCACACATGAAACCAGAACTAATGAGTTTTCAAAGTGTGAAAGCTCGACATTTTATTGACAGCACTTATCTGTAAAAAGTGTAATACTAATGGGGGTTAGTAACACCCCAGTGCTTTCAAAATATGATGCAACTGCAATGAAATCTGCTTTCTGCCTTTTCTCTTGCCGGTTTCTAACTCCACTGCTGTCTTTGCTTTGGTGTTTGCTCTCTTCTGAATAGACTCTGAGGTCAGAGAGAAATACAGGGTCTTCTCACTGGGCACCAGAACTCATCACAATGCAAGGCTCTTAGTGATATCTTCTGCACACTCGAGCTAGCGATGGTAAAACAAAAAAGATGCTCTAAATGGACAATTCAGCTTTAAGAGATTACTGAATGGTTCCCTGGGAAAGAGTAAAGTAAAATGCGTGATTTGCAAAACAGATTTAAATATTCTGTAAGGTTCACACAAATTGACATTTCAAATAGTCAAATGTCTGAGCCACAAAGTGAATGTATTGGTAATGCAATTTATTTTTATTTATTTGATAAAGGTTTCTCATTTAAGTTCTTTTTAAGTTGATTTGTCAAATCACTTTTGCATTCATAGACTGGGCTGTCACAGTGACTCATTTTTTAAGTCAGTAAGAATAATCCAAAATGAATACTTTTCTATGTAAAACTAATAACAATTTACATGATATGCAAAAGCTAAAGTATTGCAAAGTTAAATGATTGAAAATAAAGTTAATTACCTTCTGTTAAATTGATGATTTCATGTGTTTATTAAAAGTTGGGCCAGATTTGCGATTAATTAGTAATTTTTTTCGATTTACATCCCTACAAATAACATGTTGTGTTTCTCCTCATTTAGTATCCTTTGGTCAATATTGATCTGACATGAAAATGTGTTGACATTAATGTAAATATTGAAAGAGAGTATCTACGCCAGTGATTTAAATTCAAACACCACCAAAACCACCAAAAGTTTACTCCATTTTAGGGGCTCACTTTTCATGGCACAAGTTATGCTGGTGCAACTGATGTGGACAGTGAATGCAGTTTTTAATTCAAAGGTAAAGCAGCAGAAATGTCCTATTCTTTTTCATGTTCTATGACTATCACAAGAACAAGAAAAGCGTCATTTGAGAACACATTGTAGTTTTGTATTTTTCATTTTGGACGACAGTGTTTAGCTTAATAACCTTTTAATATCTGCATCTCACTGTTGGAACCAAGTATTTACGGTACACACATCTATCTAAAAAGCATGCCATACAGACCCAACCTGTCCTGCTCCAGTCTGAACGAGGCTTATGCATCAAGGTAAGTACATAGACGAAATACCATCTCGACTTTGAATGAAGCAGGAAGTGATACGTGGCATGTCTGGATCACCTGCTGCTAAAATAAACCGTTGACATATCTTTCATCCAAAAATCCTCAGAAAGATCAAAAGTGTCCAAATCCAGACTGCTACTTTCCATCAACTTTTTCATCAGTTTTAGCCCGCGTGACTTTATATGCAACATTCAATTCAGACAAGTAAAAAAAAAACCACCCAGACTTTATTTAACGCTGCACTGTTAAATCTCATATTGTTCATTGGAGACACTTCCCGCTCAGATCTCCCGGTGAGTCAGTGTCTGGAGTGGGTCGGTGAGGATGAGACGAGGATGTGTCGCTGTCTGTGACCCCCCGCTGGGCCCTATTCCTTCTCTAATAGTGCACTGAGAGCCTGCTGCGCTCTGCCGGCCTGCCATACGGAGAACCGGTGGTCAGCAACATCCCCAATATGTGTCTGTCTGACCCGCACGCCCCCGGACACCGGCGGTCCGTCTACACTCTGCTGCACCCACAAAGAGGTCAGACTGTGGGATTACAACATTTCAAATACCAGTCACAGTTGAGTTTAATTCTCAAACTGTCGTAAGCCCTTATAGGCAGTCAAAAAAGCACTTCCGCAAATGACTTGAGACTAGCTTTTCAATTTGATTCAAAGCTAGATTTCAACTTATCTGATCCCGTCGATACGAATGGTCCTTTACACAACGTGATTTTTTCATGACCGACAAATAGACTGCTTGTCTTGGGGCTTTAGATAAGTCTTGAATGTCTTACAGTGAAAGAATATTGATAATGGTCTACATTTCTCAGTTCTACGGCAGCAGTAGAATTCCTTCTTTGCTGTATTGTGCAGGGTAGGCCCGCCCTAATAATGGGATTCCTCAAGCACTCTTTCCAGTGGCCCCAAATCATTTTCTTCCAAGCCACAAACTCTCTGTTCATCTATTCTCTTTTTTTCAAAAGAGATTTCGAGCCTGTGATTGACTATGCAGCTCTCATTACAACGTTGCTCAGTTGGGCTTACAATAATGGGAATGATCAAATTTGAACAGTGTGAGAGCAGCATTATTCTAGACTAAATTTAATGATTCTCATTTGGAGAGGACACTAGGCAGAAATTCAGAAGCAACTAGAAATTTACATTCAGAGTTGTGCAAAACTTTAGGATGTGACTGGAATAACGGACCGTGGACCGCACACTGTGTTCGCACTGATCATAGACTCTATGAAGACTTTATAAAAGCTCACATCATCAAAAATAAAGTAGTCTACATCTAAACTTGTCTAATAACTCCATAAATGTTTTGCTGCAGTGGATGTGATGTTGTTTGTACTTTGTGTGGTGCTGTTTCCTTCTGAACCTGTCTTGGCCAAAGCCAGACGCAAAAGTTCAGTCATGCTTTGTTCAGCATAGACAAAGGAGGAACTGTGGGTGCTGTAACCACTCAGTGCTACTGTCAAAGCAATCAAACTATAATGTCTTCCGATTAACTCAAATGGTTAAAATCGTATCTTTCTACAAAGCCCTGTGCCACTGGGGCCCCACAAGGGTCAATACTAGGGCCACTGTTGTTCACTATATACATTAATGCTCTTCCATCTGTGTGCAAAGGAATGTTCATGGGATTGATGCAGACCAAGTAATTCAATGTATCGGCAGCCAGATATTCAGCCTCTAGCTTTGCACAGAGACAACTTAATAGCACCTACAATTTATGTGTTTGGCTGACTTTTCACAACACTAATACTGCTGCCCAAAATTATTAAGGGCACTCATATTTCAAAAGACTAAAAGAATCCTAACCCAATTTCTTGATCTGTTTTAGTGAAATTTTGGTCATTTTTTATACAGTTTGGTCTTTCAAGCCTAGTTTTCTTCCTTCCTAATATTATTGTAATCCTTTTAATGATTTTGAAACATTTCAATCATATTTCTTTCCTATTTTGCTGTCCTTTTGATTACTCTTAGCATTCATTCGTTGTCAAATCAGGTTTAAATTTTGAGGTGTTCTCAGGAGTTCTGTTCAACACACAGTTCTCTTAATTTTAGAGCGACTACAGAATGAAACATGAAACAGACAAACATCAGTCAGGTGTTGCTCACAGGTGGCCATGGCTTGCAGCTTCATTTCTCTGCTGGGATTTAAATACTGCATGGTTGAACATAAACAAATTGAACACGGTGACACTAAATAAAAAGATCTGCTGTGCTTTGGGAAAGGCGTAAAACCCACAAAGGGGAACAAAGTTGCAAAAAAGAAGTGCAGCTTCGGAAAGCAGAAGGCAGAGCTGTTTCCTGGAACACCGTGGCCCCGCTCTGGCTTTCCCTCAGCGTGTTGCTCTCGGTTATGTGCGGACCTCGAGGAAAGAGCTGTTTGTTTGTGTGAGCGGATGTGTGTTAAAAGCAGGTGCACTGGTCTCCTCTCTGACCCAGGTGTGCACACTCAGCACGACCCTCAAAATGACTCTGATGGCACCAGGTGTACAACAAGATGAAATACCAACACACTGGAGCAATGTTTACAGTGTTTACAACTCCCATAGCACTATTTATAACATTTTGATGCCAATATATGCATTTCTACTGCATAATATATGTGTAAATTGAGTTAATTAGCTAGTTTAACTCAAATGTCAGGCTCAGTGGTGCTTTCGGAGCTCTATTGGGACATGTGTCTGAAATCGTTCATTAATTAGGCACACTATAGTGCAGTCTCATGTAGGGATTAAGGGGTTAGGGACTAGGAAGTAGTTTAAGATACAGTGAAAGGAAGTCCCCCTGGCAACTGAGACAGAGCATACGCGGGAGAACCGGGCTCGCATCTCAGTCGGGTCACCTGCCCGATGTCACTCCCCACTCTTCTTCACCCCATTTCCTGTCCAGTTACTATACACTATCAATGAAGGGCAAAAATCCCCCAAAAATAATCTTAAAAAAAAAAAAAAAAGATAGGTGGTGAAAAAAATGACGAAAGATTGGAATCACTTTGCAAACAGCCATATTGTCATGTCTAGACAATGAGCTTTCACACTCCTTAAATGAGATCTTAAAGTAGAACCGTGTAACTTGTAGCGCAAAAATACACTGAACAAAAATATAAACGCAACACCTTTGTTTTTGCTCCCATTTTTCATGAGCTGAACTCAAAGATCTGATCTGAAAAGGCCTATTTCTCTCAATCTTGTTCACAAATCTGTCTAAATCTGTGTTAGTGAGCACTTCTCATTTGCCAAGATAATCAAGATGCTGATTAGACAACATAATTATTACACAGGTGTACCTTAGGCTGGCCACAATAAAAGGCCACTTGAAAATGTGCAGTTTTACTGTATTGAGGGGGTCAGAAAACCAGTCGGTATCTGGTGTGACTACCACTTGCCTCACGCAGTGCAACACATCTCCTTCACATACAGTTGATATGGTTGTTGATTGTGGCCTGTGGAATGTAGGTCCACTCCTCTTCAATGGCTGTGTGAAGTTGCTGGATATTGGCAGGAACTGGAACACACTGTCTTATACCCCGATCAAGAGCATCCCAAACATGCTCAATGGGTGACATGTCCGGTTAGTATGCTGGCCATGCAAGAACTGGGATGTTTTCAGCTTCCAGGAACTGGGAATAGATCCTTCCAACATGGGGCCGTGCATTATCATGCTGCAACATAAGGTGATGGTCGTGGATCGCACAGCAATGGGCCTCAGGATCTCGTCAGTCGTCGTCTGTACATTCAAAATGCCATCAATAAAATGCACCTGTGTTTGTTGTCCATAACACCGCCTCCATGGGCCCCTCGATCCACAACGTTGACATCAGCAAACCGCTCACCCACACAATACCATACACGCTGTCTGCCATCTGCCCTGTACAGTGAAAACCAGGATTCATCTGGGAAGAGAACACATCTTCAAAGTGCCAGACGCCATCAATGCCAGACAAGAATGCAGATGAGCTTCCCTGACACGGTTTCTGACAGTTTGCGCAGAAATTCTTTGGTTATGCAAACCGATTGTTGCAGCAGTTGTTCGGGTGGCTGGTGTCAGATGATCTTGGAGGTGAAGATGCTGGATATGGAGGTCCTGGGCTGGTGTGGTGAGGGCGGTTGGATGAACTGCCAAATTCTCTGAAACGTCTTTGGAGACATGTTTTTGTTTTTTTTCTTCCAAACTTGCCACTTGGACAGTCTCTACTAAAAACAAACTACGTCAGTGAATGTAGCGCTGCTGTCATAACCACACAGAGAGTCTGTAGAGGTGTCTCCGGCCTCGACTGGATAAAAGTTATGCAGTGCCGCTTAAAATGTTGAGATGTTATAAATTACAGCTGAACAAAATCATCTTTTCAATAGTGTATAGTTTGATTAAAAGAACACCGTGTCCTTTGTCCATGTTGAAAAAAAATGTATTTAATATACAAAACAAAGTAGAAGTTCTATTATTTTCTATCCCTGTTCTACAGATGCCCAGATAGGACAAACTAAGCACTGCTGGTTCTTGGAATTCATCTCTCAGAGGTCATAGGGTATTTTCATGAAATTGTCCAGCTCTATTCTGCAATGCCCCTGCAAATTTGTAAAATAACCCACATTTTTCAGGGATTTTGTATTGTACTAGTATTCAAAGTTATTGTATATCAACCATTACATTAATGCCATTACAGGTACAGTGTCCTAGCAATGTCTTGCCATGGATCCTTTGATATTACAAACACAAGGAGTTCTCACAACGAGTGAAATGTCTACCTGCCAGTAACATTAGAGTAAAGAAAAACAGCACAACACATTTTAGGAACCATACAATGGTTTTCATTCACCAAGCAAGAGCTGTAAACGCCCACTCTGTCTGAAATCAAAAACAGCTATTGCTAATAAATCCTACCTTTAACATTTTAACATTTCTCATTCTTTCTTTTTGGAAAATAACTGTTATTACAAGAACAAGAGATGCTTTATTTGAGAAAACAATGCTGTTTTGTTCTTTTACTTTTGTTTGTCATTTCACATAAGTGAGGATTCTTTGTCGTCCAATCAACAGACTGCAGCTTCAGCCCCACTGCAGCCCACTGTTGGCACCACAGCAGAGGGGAACCAAAGTGAGTACAGTATAGGATGCTTCGTAGAGATTTTGACAAGGGAACTGTAACTGTGCCAAGCTGTATCGTACTGCTCCAGGGGAAACTAAGCTGATAAATGAACACTGATTAATGCAGATGGTTCAGGAAGTTCACATACTCTCACAAAACATTTATTATGTTTTGTGTTATAGGACTTTATAATATGTGCTAAGTCATTACATATTTATACATACAAAATACACATTTTTGTAAACAGACATACATTCTCCTGGTGAAAACAATTCCTGCCTGTCCATAGGAAAGCTTTTAGTAAAATGTCCTCCTTCATATGCACCACTACAAAGGGTCAAAATAGTAGGGCACATGGTGGCTGTTGGTGTTATTAGAGTTGACATATACATGTGTGTGCTTATTATTTAAGCATGTGTGAACTAAACGATGGTATAAAATATTTATGAAAAGCTCCATATTGCCTGTCTTGGCTGATCTCTTCTTGTTTAGCATCCTTTTGACATTTTTCTCCCACAATAATATCTCCAGCTTCTATTGTTGTCAATTTGAATTTTAATGTAGGAGAATTATAAACAGATTTGCTAAGAATACTACTACATTGACCAGTATTAACTTTCAAATGTTGATATTAACCACATGAATCAATAAAATGTTATCTAGAGGCTAGATGGCCCTAGGGATGCACACATCAGTTTGATATTTAATGCACTGATATTTAATGACTTTTCACAATACCAAACTGTACTCCTAACCAAGGGTCAAGGGTTAAGGGTCTTTTTTTTTCATTTTTTCTTTTTTTTTACAGTTTGGTCTTTTAAACCTAGTTTTCTTCCTTTCTAATGTTATTGTATTCCTTGTAATGAATACGCCCCCACTGGCATTCATTCATTATTCTTACTACTTAATGTTCCTGCGATTACCAATTTCTAAAAACTGACTTATTTATTTCTTTTTCCAAAATGTTTCTAAATTTTGGGGTATTTTTGAAATTACAGAATTTTTTGGGCAACCCAAATCTTCCTTGTCCAGACATTTCTTATTTTATAATTTAAATATATGTTATATAAATATTTAAAACAAGACATTTTATTTAAATATTTGGGAAGGTGTTGAATACCTTGATGATATTTTATAAGCTGTAAATTGTGTTTGAATATGGATATGGCAAGATGAAGAGTAAAAGGCAAAGAAAAAATGGTCAAAATTGCATGACTATTATATTTTTGTTCTAGTGGAGCCCATGCCGCAATAACTCAGAGCTAATTTGGTAAAGAGGTACATTCAACAAGGTGGCTATTATGATGTTATAGCTGGTTAAAGTTTAAATTGAAAACATTTCATTTATTCATTGCTTCATTAGGCATTTCTTCTTTATTAAAAATGCAAACTGTAATCATACTACAATGATGATTATTTAGTAATATCTGTTTGTATAACAATGCTGGGTGTGAAAGCATCGCCACAGTTCATCGCAGTGCTGAAGCTGTATAATTAATGACTCTTTGTTGTAGTCTGTTTTATTCCCAAACTGCCACAAACTCCACACGGACTCAGCTGGAAGGATTATATTTTCCAATTTTCTTGGCGGCAGTGTGAAAAATAGCAGTCAAATCTGGGGCACGATGTTACCTTCTGAACCTGGGAGTCTGGCTGTGAACGCCACAGACTTCAGCGGCGTCTGTGAAATATAGGCTGCAGACAGCACTTCCCGATTTCAGCCACAGTTCTCAGCAGACTTACCTAAAATATCCACGGTAACTTGGTATATGAGAGCTTTTAAAACAGACCAAAAACATCCTTGTTTTCATAAATGACACTTTCAGGCCAGCACTTTTCTATGTGAAAATATGACTCCAAAATTAGACCTGCAAGACACAAATTCTCTGAGAATGAAGGTGTGAAAAAAGTGGCAACTTTTTAATCTACATCAAACACTGAATTAAAGTTAATAAAGCTAATAGATACAGTAATGGAAGTTAAATGAATAAAGAGTTAAATATTAACAAATACAAAATGAGCAATTTCAACACTGCAATCAGAAAAATAGCACGTCTTTGGCCATTCACAGGATCACTTCTGGACAATGGCTCACTCACATTGCCTTACTCAATTTGACAACAAGGAAGTAATGCCCACTGATAAAATGGAAGAAAAGGGAATATTGGCAATTCATTCATGCAAATAAGGAAAGCTCTGAACTTTGGTTTGATTTAATGTACGTATTTTGTGAAAGAAAATTGGTTGATTTATTTTTTTCATTTAAGAAGAGCAGGAGAGGTCTCTAGGCTGCTGTTGGAGGTGAATGGTGGGGTTGACATTGTGACAGCACACACAGCTACATATAAACTAATTATAACCTGCTATTATTGCTTTCCACAGCGTATTAAGTTACCTAGCATTAGATAGCATCTTGAAGCGTAGGACGATTCACTAAAAACTTTTCCTACGTTTGCATCAGAAAGTGCTTTTCACTCCCAGTCTGTTGGCCCAAAAAAACATTATCTATGTTATGTTATTATCACTTAAAAATGTCATATTTTGTTGTAGCTGGTGGAGCACATTTTCATGACGTTTATTCTTGAAAGTCTACTAAGTATGTACAGTTATATGCTCATGAGACAGTGAGCACTTTTATGTGTCTAAACACACAAATACTGCACAGCATCCAGAGAGGCTGTTATTTCTATCACATCCTTTTAGATTTTGCTTGATCCCTTTTTTTTTCTCCCAGATGTATACCCACAACAGCCCATTCCTTTTCCTTTTTAACAAAGATTACAATCTGTATGTGTGCACGATAATGTCTCACAAAAGAGGAAAACCATCTGATAACGGGACATATTCCTATAGGCTTATTGTATTTCAAAACATTCATTCATTCATTCATTCATCCTTTTTTTCATTCATTCATTTTTCATTCATTCATTTAATTCAATTCAACCTTATGAATCCCCAAGGGGAAATTTAATTGTCAGGTCTCTTCAAATGAATTAAACAGCAAATTATTTGATCCAATTCAATAGCCCTAAGCAGGGGATGGTCCATGTTGTTCAGTATAGCATCCGTCCTGTTGTGTGTCTGTTGCTCAACTGCTTCAACCAGAGTCTCCAAACTAACATACTATAAACCATCCCTCTTTATTAGTTTTTCAAGTCACCTACCATATCTTTTTGTGAGACTGTCCCACAACAGACTGCTGCATAAAAATAAAAAATACTGCATGATAAAACATTTGCCGCAGTTTATTGTTTAAAGTAAACGACCATAGCTTTCTTAGATTATCTAGTCTGCTTTGGCCTTTCCTATAAAGTGTGTTTATGGACCAATCCAGCTTGTTGTCCAGATGCACTCCCAGGTTTTACTACCGAAAGAAAAAAATAGGAGATCCTACAGATTCCATTGAATAGCTAGTCCCTATAACCACCCCATCAGCTTGAATGATCTCGTCTAAAGTCCTACACTTGTTCCGCTGCTATAGTCGGTCTTTAAACTACAAAGAGGTACACTTTTAGTCTGACTTGAACAGACCTCACTCTGCGCTCCTTATCAATCGCTGCTGTTATCTGAATCATTCCTCTTTGATGCAGCCTCCTCAGCACCAATCCCCTCAGTCTCCATCTCATCTCAAAGCCTATTTCACATCTGACGTGAGCCGCAGAGATAGACGTTTAAAAATAACATTGTCTTGGGAGAATCAAGCTGTTCGGGCCGCGGTGTGTCATGCAGTAATCTTGTACACTTAAGGAGATATAAAGGGGCAGGGGAGTGAGTGTGGGTGGGCCGCGTGGGCTCGGCTCGGGACCGTGGAGGATCGTACTAAATACAGCCTGCCGTTTAGACAGGCCTTCACATTACAATGCTTTTACTGTAATAAAGAAAGCAGGTCAAAGGTCAGAATGAAGCTAGATGACTATGCAGGAAAAATATTTGGCAGTAGCTCTCTTCAGCAACATCTTGTATGGCTTTATTCCTATTTATTAAACTAACATGGCCTCTTCATGTTTCTGGATATTCTGTATCTCTCTCTCTTAAAGACGGAGACAGACCTATGAGAGACAGAGCTATCCTTGACCTATGTCACTTAAAAAGGACTGAAGACTGTTGTGGGCTGATAAATACTGGAAAAAAATAAAATAAAAAATGAAATATAATACAGTTTTATTGAAAAACCACATATCATTTAAATGAACAAGAGTTTCTGATGCATGAGAGTTTTACAACGAAAACAGAAACATGACTATGAGTATTCAGAGATGTTGATATTAACTGTCTTTTTTTTTGCCTATTGTAATCTACGCAGGAATGTGTGCATGCATTTTGGGAAGTGTAGAATGAGCCGCTAGCAAAAGCTAATCAATAACACAGTGATAGAGGCTCTCATAAATTATAATATGGAGGGATTTGTTGATTTAAAACCATAAAGTGTAAAAATGGGTTATAATTGGCTGGTAAATGGCTTCAAAACCATGTCTATTGCGCTCCAAAAACATTGTTTGAGCTAATAACTAAGCTCCATGAGGTAAAGAAATCAAAATTACGTTTTTATTTTGACTTGTTCTGTGCTGCACATGGACTTTCCAAAATATTTTTGGGTAATTTTGAAATTACAGATTTTTTTCGGGCAACCCAAATTTTCCTAAATGTTAGCTAAATGAGCTAAATGAGCTTAATCACTCAAAGTGAAAGCACCTAATGAGTAATTTGACTTCATACCGTGCAGAAGTTTAATGTCACAAGCAAGATGGAAAGGGGTTAGGGAGTGTCTGTATGTGTGTATATTAATAAAAGCTCAGCTAATGACCTCTGTCCCCAAGGAAAGTCAGAAACCCATTTGTGACATTTATCACTCTGTATATATGTATATATGTGTACATGTTTGTATGTGTGTATATATGTGTATATGTGTGTATGTGTACAGCTGAAATTCTCAAAGTGACCTTAAAATAAACCATTCAGAAAGCTCTGTCCTCAAAAGTGAGGTTTAGGGTTGGTGCCCCCACATATAGTGTAAGTGAGTATATAAGTGCGTGTGCAGAGGCCATACAAAGTGCATATTCATTACAGTTGTCCCTCGCTAACTAAAAATGTTGTTTTTTTGTTTTTTTTACAGCGTATGAACGCGGATTGTGTTCTGCGTCCTGATTGGCTAAGGGAGAACTCGCGCATTGTGTTCTGCGTCCTGATTGGCTAAGGGAGAACTCGCGCATTGTGTTCTGCGTCCTGATTGGCTAAGGGACTGTAGACCATTGTCAATCAGTCTCCTCCATGCCGTGTCTCCTGTACAGTACAGAATGTGTTCGGCCAAATTTACATAAATGTTGGATCGCTAGCAGTGTGACTCTGAAGTGCTGTATGTTTGCAAGTTTTCTCCCCGACAAAACCCACAATGTCCACGAAACGTTCTGCACCGACAAAGGCACCTGCGGTCGCACCCAAAAGGCAGAGGAAGATGCTAAGGTTTGAACTTTGAGAGCGTTTAAACAAGAGAGAAATGTGAGAAAATGTTAATGCCTGTCTGAGAAAAGTGTATAAAGTGTGTGGTGAGGGGTTTTACAGCCTTAAAACATATATAATAATTGTAAAAATAAAGCGGACTACTTCACGGATTTCGCCTATTACGGGTTATTTTCGGAACGTAACCCCCGCGATAAACGAGGGACCACTGTACTTGACTGTACAGTAGAGATATGGGTTTTCTAGTAGGAAGTTTGCTGGACACACTGGACTGGGGTAAATGAGCTACTACTTTTCAGCTTTGGTTGATGACAAAAGCAATTGTCACTGGATTAAATGACAAAACTTTACTTGTAATCACTTCCTCTCTTACTTATGGTAATTGTTCTCTGTTGCTCCTTCTCGTAGCTTCTTTCACGACGACACAGTTGGACTCCACTACTGACATTCCAATTTTACAGTCGAGTTCCAATGCACAGCTGCTTAAGCACTAGTGTTTCATGCCCCAAATGAACTCAGTGGGAGCCAAGAAGAAGACATTACGGCAAATGACAAGAGCCAAAGAGATCCCTTCCACTGTAGTGACCTGATCACATCTAAGGGTTCTTGACTGGATTTTACCAGTTGACTAATCACTCAGAAACACACTGACCAGACTTAGATTGCAGCTGATTCTGTCATAGCATGTGTGACTCATTATGAGGGTTTTTCTTAAATAATTAATGATCCAAAATGGCTGTCCCTGACCAAATTAACAACTAGAGCACTGAGGGGGATGATGCAACGCCCCCAAAGACCTGGATCCATCTTTATCTATCTATTCTGTGTCAGTCATCAGTTTGCATCATCCGGACTGATACAGTGGAAGCTTCACTGCACCAAAGGCATTTTTTTAAATTGATTTACCCACATTATCATATATTTAACCAAGGACTTTTCAGCAACTTTTCAGAGAAGCTTACACGTTCATTTTTCTTAAACGTATGGCTAATCCAAGTCCATGAAAACTTAATTAAGCGCCAATTGAATAATGCAAAGTTCAAACTGAAAGCTGATGCAATATTTTGAGGCTAGCAGCTATTTTTACTTTGCTATCTGCTCTTAATAATTGTCCTGGGTTTAGCGTGAACAGCCCCCATGAATTCATAATATAGGGGTAAATGGAGGTTTTTAAAGTCAGAAATGGCCAACTATCGAACCACTTTGGACACTCTGTGCTCTTAGGCATAGTGAGAGGTTAAGGTAGGTGACGACGCAGAGTTCAACAGCGGGGCACACTTCAGCAATGTTATGATAAGAGGCAGACTGGGGCCAATTTTCTTACATAAACTGTCAAAACAGGTTTATTACAAGTTTAGTTGTTGTTTTTTTTTGTTTATTCTCTTGAGTTTTACCCAAAGCTTTAGCTGCTGTCATTTTCAAACATGGCATTACTCTGACAGCACAAGAGCTTAGACAACTTCTTCATGACTAGTATGATACCACGCCTTCTGCCAAGACAAATTATGTAACGATGGGAAAACAACACTACAAACTTGAGGACTTATTTATTTATTGTTTATTGAACAAGGACAAGGAACATTTCTGATAATATATCAACCAGAGATTGCAAAAAGCTCATTGTCATCCCTTGTTCTCATTCTGAAAGTCAATCTGGATTTCCACAACTATTATTACGCCAGTGTTGTAATAGTAACTGTTGCAGTCTGTTGCAGAGAAGAAGCCTTAGCCTCCTGTTTGCTCTGCAGGGCTTCAAGAAAGAGTGCATTTCTCCTCCAAAAAGTGAAGAGAAGCAGAACCTGTTAAAGTCAGCAGGAGTAATAAATGGCAGTGGGCCGTTGAGAGAGCGCTGACGTGAGGAGGCCCATATTGTACCAGTCCACTGGGCTCACAGCGGAGAGCGTCTGACTCCAGCTGCAGAGAGGAGCATGAGGAGGCTGCTCAGTAGAGATGCAGCTGGTCTATCAGTAATCACTGCTACCATAAGCCCCCAGAAGCCTCAGCGTCACCATGGAGAGAGTACTGGCGCCTTTGCTACTGGAACCACACAGATACAATGAGCCAAACCAAAATGGTGGACATGAACTCCTGAGCAATGAGATGTGGAGAAATGTAACTGCTGAGAGGATTTTAATACTGAATTATAGTCTGCTCAATGCCATGATTACAACGTGAGTTTTATATTAGTCTGCAAACTTAAAAGGATGTGGTTCTAATGTAGCCAACAGTTGCCGGCCACCGTCATATTCCTAGTTAGGTGAGGTAGACAGGAGCAACGCCACATAGAGTCACTTTTCAAGGAGGCATGATTTAGCAAATCCAAGATTCAAACAATTCACTTTATTAGGGACACATACATTCATTCATTCATTCATTTTCTACCACTTATCCCATATGTGGGGTCGTGGGTGGCTGGAGCCTATCCCAGCAGCTTTGGGCCTTAGGCGGGGTACACCTTGGACAGTGGCCAGTTCGTCACAGGGCTGACACTTATAGACAAACATTGACAGACAACCATTCACTCTCACATTCATTCAATAGGGATACTTTAGATTTGCCATTTAACCTATAAATGCATGTCTTTGGGCGGTGGGAGGAAGCCGGAGTGCCCGGAGAGAACCCACGGAGGACATGCAGACTCCTCACAGAAAGACCAGAGTTAGCCAACGATGTTTTGAGTTGGCTACAATCAGCCAATAATGTTTTGGGTCGGCCGGGATTTGAACTCACGACCTTCTTGCTGCTACCGTGCAATTTCCTGTTAGCGCTGTATAGTACATATAGTAAACATAAGAGATTTAGTAAGGCTTTGCACCATGGAATAATGTTTTTTGTTGCAGAAATGGCTTTCCAGGGTCACAAAGTTGTTTAGTGCAGGAAAGGCTTGGATTTTACAACTGGCCTCAATGCCTTTTTATTTATGGGAGTTCATGTGCAGCCTGATTTACTAAGGTATGAATATCTTAGTTTTATGACATTTATGAGAACATAGGGTGCATTACTTTTCACATATCCACCACTAAAGCATGTTACTCATGTACATAGTGCCTGGTCTTTTATTCCAGTCACATACAACAGTTTTGTTCCAAGGAGCGACGGTGGGATTGTTTAAGTTGTGCTAAATTAGTAGCATAATTGATGTAGAATGACTTGGCCTTGCAGGATTTCAATCAATATGCCACTAAAACTATATTAAATCTGTCCCTTTGCATTTAAATGTGTGGTCTAATTACACAATATATTGCTGTCAGAAGAATAATATGACCTAGTGTTGGGAATAAGTAAGTAAGTCCGTAAGAATTCACAGAAATACTGGACCATGCTTTTAAATCTACCCATTTTTAGCTACACAGACCGACATACAAATCCACACTAGTCTTTGCTGTTAAAAAAAACAAAAAACAAAAAACAAAGTGAGGTTTGATTTATAAGTTCTCTGGGGCACATCCATAAAAAAATGTCCTCTCATAATAATGTCAAAATGTGCGTTTATTTGTTTACAACGTGTAGCCAAATTAATAGATTTTGAAAGGCCTATTGCGTAAATATAGTAGAATAGCATAGAAACAGAGCTACATGATTTATGAGCAGAGAGTGACCTGCGGCAGATCAGATAAAAGCAAGTGCTGAAGAAGACAAATGCTCAGAGCGGAGCGGTCCAGCCAATACGACAGCCCGGAGTCCGCAGAGATGAGTGTGTATCGCGCAGGCTTTAAATAAGACTTGTCATAAAGAGCGTGGACGTGGAGCTACAGAACATAGGCCGCTTAGCTCCAGCATCAGCTCACAGCAGAGAATCCCACTGACGATATCCAGGGGTCCCGACCCGTGCAGCGTGGATTTACAGCCATCTGCTGCTCCGCATGAGCCCGTCCTACTCCAATCCTCGTCTGAGAGTGAGAGACCGAGAGTATTGTTTCGACTTCCTTCCTGTGGCATGCTTTGTTCTTGTCATTCTTTCATCTCTGCTTCAGAATATCTAAGCCTCTTTTCCACTGACCAAAATTCGTGACTGAACTCTCCGACATACGGCTGGTGAAGGATGATGAGCTTCACCTTTGACAGGCAACAGGGGGACGTCAGACCCCATGCAGTGGCTTACAACCATCAACCTACCAAAGCCAAAGCAATAATGAAGACTTAATGTTAGCCATGAAGTCCATCTTTGAAGACTACTCAGAAACACAGATTTGGGGGATTTTCTGACCATACATATCACATAATCTCAAAGGAAAGACATTCAAAATTATGAATGCTCTATGGTGCCTCATGTTTAGGCTTCATCATACACCGTGAGTTATTTTAACTGCCGTAGCTAACAAATGATGCTAACTTTCTGACTGTTTGCGTCTGATGAATCAAACGAGACAAGGCAGAGATGGGTCTGGAATGTTAAAACCATTTCAACCAGGAGAGACTCAAATAGACACGGATGAGGAATGCAGTGCAATGAATGTTTATTAATAGAAAGGCTTTGGCGCTTAGACCTCGGCAGAGAGAAACGTCATGTGATGTGATGAAGGAGGAGGATGAAGTAGATTTATGAAGAAGTATCCCCCCGGGGCCTAGACACTGGTGAAGGTGGGGGTGAAAAGGGAACGAAGGCGGGGGTTGATGAGGATGCGTCTGGGGCGGCAGGTGATTCCACTGCTGAGAGCTTAAATCTGAACGGCTGAGCATGGATTGGCTGAAAGATGGAGGTGGAAGGTTGTGATTGGCTGAGAGGGAGACAGGTGATAGATGCAGACGTGGGAGAAGAAAGGGAGGGGTCTTCCTGCTTGAATTTACACCCTTGCTTCATTTGACACTCACTCGTCACATTAATGCTATCAATGTGTCCTTGGGCAAGATGCAAATTCCTATCGTGACTTCATTTCTCAGTCTCGGTGTAAATGTGCTATATAAGTGCAGCTGTTGAGACGTTCACAAAGAGTAAAAACTGTTTTATCTGATGCGGCATATGTTTAAATGTTTAAATGTCCCCTCACAGGTCAATAAAAGACTTTCTATATGAACTGAAACTGAAAACCGACACAGTAAATAAACTCCAAAATGTTGCATTTCTGGATATGATGTGGGAAGCTAATGCTATGTGCTACTTCCATGGCAACGGTGATAATGGTTAGCACAGTGTACCAGAGATTCCACCTTAACTGCAAGGTTTATGGCTTTCTGGCATGTGTTGTCCAGTGTTGCCAGATACTCAAAACCACATAACGATACACAGACTCTATAGTTATTTCAGCACTAATTACAAGATATGACAACAGCCTTTAGAGGTTTGCAATATAAAACTACTTATATCAAACTAATAGCCATGGATTGCCATATTCAAACAACTGTGTGTGTTTTTTTTAGGACCGATCAATATACAGTAAATAGATTATTATTCATCTTTGCAGAATCATTGATAGTATTGTTATTGTGGACATTACAATGGAAAATATATGACACGTGGTAAAAGTACATGTTAATTACTTGGCAATGAATACATTTTGCTACAGCACATACAATCCAACAGCAAAATACACCATAAATGAACACTGTCAACTTTTTACCACCAGTTTGCAACTATCAACACATGAAATGCAACAGCAAGCATCAAACTGCCTCCTACAGCAACTGTTTTCATAAAATGTCATCTGCACATAAATTTCAGTCGGAAAACATCAATTGATCTCATGCCGCATTGGCTCTATTGACAGAAACAAAGGTCACACTTAGCGACAGTGACACTCGCTGACAGTAAACATCATTGTTAATCACCTGGACACAACGCATCAGCGCGAGATAAACACAATGCAGTAGAAACGCGGCCAACACCTCCATCCTGAGTCACACGACAACCGTCCAACTCATAAAGCATGCGGCCCACATCCAGATGAGTCTAATTACAGCAGAGCAGCTGTGGGCCGCACCGGGTTACATAAGAACCAGCTCCAAACACGAAGAGGAGTGATGGAGAGAACAAAGGCAGAAGTGTGCAAAAGCAATGAGAGCAATAACACCGGAGAGGAGAGTGAGGGATTCCACTGTGAGCGGCTCCATATCAGCAGATGAATAATTTATACAAATGTGAGCACATATAGTACTTTCATGAATAAATGCATATATTTCAATCAGTGCATGAATTATCTCCTGCTTTTAATTCAACATCATTTATCAGGTTTCTAGGAGTGGCTCAGAAGAATGTATTCTGTTGTTCCATTCTAATCTGTTCTTCGGTCCATTACAGGGATAGAGCATAATACGAAGAAGAATGCTTATTATGTGTAATATATGGTGGGATTAATTATGAATAGCACATAACAGATGACAACAGATGCCTCTGCTTAATGGAGTATCATAAGAACACTTGTCATGGCAAGTCATTAAGCTCAATATATTTGTCAGGTTGAACTATAAAATGATTCATACTCACATAGCGTTTAGACAGATATTCCATTCAGTGACTCAAGTGAAGTAAACAATAAAAGACGTTGTCATGTGACTCGTCATGTGACAAATAAGTAGGTGAATGTGAGAGTGAATAGTTGTCTAGAAGAAGATGAATACATGAATTTATGAAACAACCATATATAAAAGATATAAATAATCTTTGAGCATGTTGATAACTATTTTACTCTGAAGACTGATCGACATTGTGCCTGTGTGTAAGTGATAATAAAAGTACTTAGAATACCATTGTTGGCATTCAAGTACTAAACAAAAATAGACATTCACCATTGCCAATGAGTTTTAAGACACAAACTGTAATGGCTACACTGACTGGCTACACATTCTCTCAGGGATACCATTGTCACATGACTCAGTGTGTTCTATCCACCATGTTGGCAGGAAAAAGGGAGTAAAACATGAACAGCACCAGCTACCACACACAAGCACACTTAACAACACTTAAAGTCATCATCAAAATTATACGCTTTAATTTTTACTCTCAGTATTCATGACAGAACCATATTGGCTTATTAGAATTTTTTTTCTGCATGTTTTTAACTGTTTTACTTGGAGTGTGATAGATTAAGCAAGATTTGAATCTATTAAGACAGATCAATTTTATAATGTCCAGATAAAACCTCACAATATGTACGATAATATTATATTTTATAATGTAAAATACAACATACTGAATATTCTATGCTTTTAAATGTATTTTTCAAGGTCTAAGAGCTTTTTTTGTTGTTGTTGCTGTTTCACACGGCTTAACTGCTGCATATAAAAGCAATAGAAATATTGGTTCAGGTTTATAAGATATGGTTCACAGCCAACAAGCACCACATGAGAATCAGTATATGTAAAAGTAAATATAATCTGAGTTAGGCTTATTGCAAGAAAAGTCCCTTAAACAAAATATTTCTATTAACAAGATACTTCTA